>JAMLFY010000004.1:28463886-28717802 GCA_030441495.1 Dalbergia oliveri
TTGAGAAAAAATATCAGGTTATAAGAGCCATGATGCACATTTCATGTTGCATTATTAATTGAAATAGCAATCAAATGCACAATAAATAATCAAATTGGCTAGCCCTTTAATCTGTCTTGCTTCATTCTTTCATTCCTTATGCCAAAAAGTTGTTCAAAATAATGATTTAGATCATTTGCAAGTGGATATTACAAAAATTTTATGCCAATTAGAAAGAATTTTTCCTCCTAGTTTCTTTGATATAATGGTACATTTGCCTATCCATCTGGCAAACGAGGTGAGGTTAGGTGGACCTATCCAACTTCAATGGATGTACCCTATTGAAAGATATTTGTGTAGATTAAAGTCCTATGTCCGTAATAGGAGCTGTCGGTAGGCTCAATGCTGAGGGATATTTGGTTGAGGAATGCTTGACATTTTGCTCAAGATATTTAAGTCCTGATATGAGACAAGTTTCAGGAAGAATATCTAGAAACTTTAAAATTGTGATGCAATTGAACCTAAAGTTGCTTCCTATTTTTCATGCTTGGGTCATCCAATTGGTGGAAAGAAGAAAGGGTAGCCATTTCCTCTAGATAGCAATTCATTGATACAAGCACATTCATATCTTATTTACCTTATGAAGTCAAGGAATACATAAGGTGCACTTCCTATTTTCTACCTTTGAGCTTCTTTTTAAGGAAATATAGCTACTATTTTGGCAATAACTAGAATTTGTTTTATTTTAGAGAATTGGATTATAATAATCATACTAAGGTAAATAAAGAGAGCAAAGCTAAAACTCAAAGTCCAGAATTTTCAATGGTTCAAATCTCGTGCTATAGATGAACATGTTCCAAAGAGACTCAAAGAATTATCTAGGGGGCCAAATACGGTTGCAAAAAGGTTTTCAGGTTATGTGATCAATGGATACAAATTTCAGACTTTGGAACATGATGCTAGGCATACAACTCAAAATAGTGGTGTGACATTGGTGTTGAACACCAAGCTTTGCTAGTTCCAAGGATGAAAATCCAAAGACAAAACCCATAACATACTTTGGAGAAATCAATGATATAATTGAGTTAGATTATTACTCATTTTAAATTTGTTCTCTTTAAATGTGATTGGTTTGAGATCTGAGGAAGAGAATTATGGTATAACTTCGTTCTCTTTTTAATAAAAGATGTTATAGGGATGATCCTTTTGTGATAGCTTCTCAAGTCCACCATTGCTTCTATGTCCAAGACCCTTTTGATCAAAATAAGCATTATGACAAGGAAACAATATTGATGGATTTATTCAATATGAATGATGAGTCTAATTTTGATGTCCAAGAGTCTTATCAAAGAGATCCATTTGATTAAGCAATTAATTTGTGTGTACCCGAAGATAACGTGAAGTTCAATGGGTTAGGGAAGATATACCAAATACAATCATTGAGAATCCACTAGCTATACCACTTGAAGTTGAAAGTGAAGAGGATTAAGTTTTTATTAAATTGAGTGTCTATTAAATAACTCTTGTATGTTGCGTTTTGTACTTGAAATAATCAGGTGACTTTCTGCCTTCATTTCATGCTTTGTAATTTTCTATGTTATGTTATTTATGTGTTTATTAATCGCATACTATTTGTTTTTAATTTCCTTTATTTATTAATTTCATACTTTCTTCTTTTCAAAATGAACAAAGGATTTATTTGATTTCCAAAGCCAAGTCAAGTCAAGTTTTGAATTGCTTGCAATGTTCGAAAAGGTCAAGGAAGAAAAGATGACTCATGCAAAAGAATTGATCAAACATAAAAGAGACTAACTTACAACTAATACTCAAGTTGATGAGCATGTCAGAAAACAAGAACACTAAAAGATTACAACTCTTTTACTCAAGAAAAGGAGTGCAATTTAAAGAAATGAAGGTGCCCATGCTTACAACTATTACCCAATCTCAAGGATCTACCTTAAGGCAAGAGTAACATAGGCCTCCTAAGTCTACAACCTTTACTCAAAAGAAGACCACTGAAGAAGTGATTTCTAGAAAGAAACAAGATTTGAAGAGGAAGTTCACCACGAAATAGCAATCAGAGAAGGATGCGGTGACTTTCCTCCAAGTCTTTAAGGAAGGATAGAAGGAAAATGAGGAAATTTTCAGCAATGTTAATTGATAATTTTCTTCAATAAATAAAGACCATGATGAAGGAGAAGAACAATTGTCTAACAATGAAGAAGTCAATGATATCAAGGAGCAAGACGAGGGAGATGTCAATTAATTGTTGAGGCTAGGTCAAAGACTAATAGGCAGAAGGTAATTATTTTATCTCTTTTTATTTGTACGACCGCTAGAAGTAAATTAGATAACCAGCATAGGAGGAGCCAGTTGAATTTTTAATTTGTAGGTTCTACATTATGTTATCTTTTATCCATAGAATATGAGATTTTAATTTGGTGGGGTCTCAATTCTTGTCAAAAATAGATGGGTTGGAGAAGAATGATCATTTGGATTTGGAATTTAGTTTTGTTACCGGATATTGAAATAGTGTGGATGAGTGGATAATTGTGCTTAAGTGAATTTTGCTTTGTGGAGTCAAGTGTTTTTATGGACTTTATGCAACACCCTAATAATTAACTTAACATGCTTAGGACGTATTCCAAATCTATTATTAGATATTACTCTTTGTTTCAGCTTCTATTCATAATTAAAAAAATACTTAATGAAAATATGAGCCACTTTTTTTTGAACATAATTGAAACGTGAACGCGCATAACATAAGCTATTATTAGCATAGAGCGGAACATGTAATAGAATAACATAAACATCATAAAGGCTCCATAAAAAGATCATCCATTAGCATACCATAGCTAAACATATCATAATCTACTCACCCATGAAGGTGAGTTAAGTTTTATTACATCATAGAAAAGCAAATACATAGGAAAGGAAAATACAAAGGAAAACATGTCCACCTAGTGCACCTGATAGATAACCTCTATAACAAAAGAAGGTTATCCTAAACTAATAGTGGTGTGTGCACTAAAAACTCTCCAAGAGATCTACGGCGCCGGCCCTGAAGGGCGGAATAAAATCGATCCATGAGCAAATCTCGGAGTGGTACACAGATGGCTGAACATGGGCTCCACAAGGGCGCATAGATGGCCTCCGTGCCAACCTCGACTTGCACTAATCGTCTCCTCACTACCCTCCCCATCAGTGGAGTAGGGGTAGAGCTCTCGAGTATATGGGTGGCGAGTCCTTCCATGGGTCAGTCTTGAATGCCTCCAGCAGGAACATAATTTGGGAAATCATGGATGGAGACGCGTGGTGTGCATGCAAAGAATCCTCTCATTGTGCGTTTGTGTGCACTCAAAAGCCATGTCATTGCCATATGAGGGATTGGAGAGATCGTAGCTAGGAACAAGGTGCAATGGACGTCCACGACATGAAGACTCAGCGAGCAACGCCCTCAAAATGGTATGATCGATGTTCTGATCAAAATGAACCTCCAGGGGGGTGTCAATGAATAGTACAAATGTATCAGAATCTGAAGACATGATGGAAAGGAAAGAAAAGGGAGTGAGAATCTTACTAAAGAATCTTAGTAGGGTATCCTCCTATCTAAGTGACATCATCAATGTCTTTAGGGGTCTCAGGTTTTATTATGAAATAGTGAGCATGCAAAGATTCATTTACTAAGTTTAAAACATCAATTACCGAGGCCCATTCATTTTATCATGCGTCTTGTAATATATGCATCATACTTTGTTATGATATGCAACACTTAACCTTATAGCATACATCTAACTTCATAGCAAACATGATATGCATAGAACATGATTCATGAATAACATTCTTTGGTTCATTTGGTGACTTAAAGTTAGTTTACTTTCACTCTTGGGGCCACCCTAATACTCTTCCCTTTTGAGAGTACTTCTAGGTTATGAGCTCATACCTCACTAGTCGTCACTAGCGTATACTTATCCTTTTTGATAAGTTAAAGTCCCAACTTAAAAGTAAGGTTAGGGGCAGAATCACTTTTCATCACCTATAGTTTGATGAGTCCAAAGGATCATTTTCTTATATTTCTAAGTCACCTTAAGTCTTAGCATGTTATATCAAGATGCAATACATAATACATATATATCATAGTTCTTCATATATTTGAACACAAGCATTTCCCATGTTCCCAAGGAAACAATAACATGCAAATGATGGATTCTAACTTTAGAGATCAAGTACTCACATAGCATCTATCACATGAATTCATCATCTCAAATCATCAACACATAATTATTCTCCTAAATAGCCAAACCCTAAATCGGGTAACTCTAATTTTCAAATTATTTTCTTATGCATCTAAGGGATTTATTATCATCATTACCACTAATTATTTCACTCAAGAACATCATCAATCAAAGTTGGACAGCATAGGCAGTGAAGAGAATTTAATGATTTAAATGTTAGAAGTTGCGTTTTACACCCTTTCTCATTACCGGCCTTTCCTATGATGCTAAAATTAATTCCTAAACCATTTATAGTTCATTCTTACTTAAGTAAACATGGTACAACCTGATTTTTCTAACTTTAAAGGTGCTGGAATAGAATGCATAATTCTTGTTCTTAGGAGTTCTAGAAATCTTGTTTTCAATTCTTTTTAGCTACTAGGCTTGCCCAAAGTGCCAAGAACAATTATCACATCAAGTAGCAAGGTATTTAACACATTTAAAGCATCTAAAACAGAATTTAAAGGTGCTGGAAAATTAAAGACAAAACCGAAAAGTAACAAGTTCCATAAGCATAAATTAAGGCATTTCTAGTAACTAAGCTTCATACTTGAAAACAACTTCTAAGTTAAGAGATATAATAAATATGCTAGACAAGGAAACATAACCATGAATGCAACTTCAATTCTTTATTTTAGTGCTCTAGGCCTCTTAGAGTATTTACTCTAAATCACATCTAACTTTAAGGTTGAGATAGATAGGCTTTGAGATTAGTTATTAAGTGATAACTTGGAAAGTAAATATGCTAGGCAAGGAAATATAAACATGAATACAAGTCCATTTTCTTTATTTAGTGCTCTAGGCCTCTTAGAGTATTTACTCTAAATCACATCTCAACTTTAAGGTAGAGATAGGTAGGTTTTGAGATTAATTATTAAGTGATAGGACTTAAAAGCAAATATGCTTGGCAAGGAAATATAAACATGAATGCAAGTCCATTTCTTTATTTTAGTGCTCTAGGCCTCTTAGAGTATTTACTCAAATCACAGTCAACTTTAAGGTTGAGATAGGTAGGTTTTGAGATTAATTATTAAGTGAGGATTGAAAAGCAAATATGCTTGGCAAGGAAATAAACATGAATGCAAGTCCATTTCTTTATTTTAGTGCTCTAGGCCTCTTAGAGTATTTACTCTAAATCACATCTCAACTTTAAGGTTGAGATAGGTAGGCTTTGAGATTAATTATAAAGTGATGACTTGAAATAAATATACTTGGTAAGGAAATATAAACATGAATGTAAGTCCATTTCTTTATTTTAGTGCTCTAGGCCTGAGTATTTACTTTAAATCACATCTCAACTTTAAGGTTGAGATAGGTAAACTTTGAGATTAATTATTAAGTGATGACTTGAAAAGTAAATATGCTTGGTAAGGAAATATAAACATGAATGCAAGGACTTGAAAGGTAAATATGCTAGGCAAGGAAATATAAATATGAATGCATATTCTTGTAAAAGAAAACTCAAGCTCTAAAGGTTCCATTGTGATTAACTCATAGTCATCATCTAGAAACTCTCATCACAAAGCTATCATGAGGAACCACCAAAGCCTTGATAGCGAAAAACATAAGGAAAGGAAAAGAGAAACCGAAATAATATAGCATAAGGAAGATCATCCAGTCACCATTTTAACCTAAGATCAAAACTTAACAAAGCAAGACAACAACTTGAAAATACAACTCCCACAAAAAGTTTGCTTGAAGGAAGGAAAGAAACTTGGTTCTTAAGATGAAAAGAGAAGAACAAAATCTTCTTGAGCTTGGATGTGGATTTGGCCAAGAAGGAGGAGAAAAAGGAAGAAAGAAAGTTGTGTTTAGGAAATGGTGGGGAAAAGGAATTCTTTGACCTTAGGGAAGAAAGCTTGGAGTTTACAAGTGTGATCAAAGGTTCTAACAAGCTTTCTTACATGCCTATTTATAGAGAAAATGCATCACATTGATGTGTCTTTGGGGAAGGAGGCGTCGAGCTTCAAGGAGGAAAAAGAGAAAAATATCTCTTGCAAGGTATGGTATTAGGCATGGTTCAAAGCATGGCGAAGTTGGCTTAAAGCACTGGTCCAAGGTATGGCCTAAAGCATGGTCTTTGTGTGCAAATAAAACATGTGATGAACTATGGGGAGTGGCATTCGGCCATGGGCCAAGGGAGGAAGAAAATGTGTCATCTAATTGTGGTTTATAGGTGTGTTTAAGTATATCTTTGATTAGGCTTTTGATTAGGAGTTTGTAAGTAAGTGTTTAGGTAAGGTAATGGATAATTAAGGGTATCAAGACATGATTAAGGAGTTGTCATTAGTGAAATAAAACTCATTTTATATAAGAATCATTCTTAAACACAATTCATTGATTTAAGGAATTGGAGAGAGAAAATACTATTCAAGATTCCATGACTTGGCATCTTGATTTTTAAGACAAAGATTAAAGTGTATCTAAGCAAGCTTAGGTTCTAATTAATCTTAATAAATTATTTTGACTCTATATTAGTAATTAGAATTTACTAATCTTCAATTAGAGCCTAATATTGCTTAGGTTTTGCTAATGTTGTCATTAAGCCCAAAATACACATAGCTAGGGCAAAACAGGAATTTTTTACAAAAACCTCCCTGACTACCTGGGCTTAACCAGTTGTTAAACATAGCTTAAAAACATCATTTAAAACTTTTTGATGGAGTCTAATTCAATTGGCACTTTGTTCGTGTAAAATAGCCGCATGAGCGTTTTAGTCATTTTCACATCGAAACTCAAAAATGAGATTCTTCTATTCTATTAACACACCTAATCCCTTATTATCATCAAAACATCCCTTGAGGGTAAGCATGATGTTGTACCTTATTTTCCAGGTAATGATCTCAGGGCATTTTGGTTATTTTTACACGGGAAATCAGGGCGTTGCATTACTCCCCTCCTTAAAAAGAATTTTATCCTCGAAATTCGTTATTTAAGAACAGCTCAATACACGTGCTTGCATGTTTGACTCTAGCTCCCATGTGAGTTTTTGTTCTACCTTGTCCCTATGCAACTTTTACCAAAGGTATAGCCTTATTCCTTAATTGCTTAACTCCTCCTTACCGTGGGTGGCAAGTTAAATGTTAGGTTGTCCCTTAATTGTACATGTTCTAGCTCTAGTACATGGCTTAGGTCAGTGATACTTTCTTACCTAAGACATGAAAAACATTGTGAAGGTTAGACAAACTTAGAGGTAGAGCTATACGGGAGGCTAGAGACCAACCTTGCTAAGGATTTCAAATGGGCCAGAAATCTATGGCTCAATTCTTTTACTTTCATTTCTCGACCTATGCCTGCTGGTAGAGGTGATCCTTAGGAACACATGTTCCCCTTCTTGAAATTCTAGCTGGATGACTTGTCCGCATAGCTTTTCTGACTTTTGTAACGTCTCAATTTCTACGCGTTAGAGTACAAATGACCGAAATGCCCCTGAGGTCATTTTACCGAAATTCGAGGACAGTTGCCCTAGAAACTCTCAAATGGGTCAACTCGATGTTTAAAGGGGATTATGTTGTTATGAATGATATCCAAGGTGAAAATCTCGTTTCTAACTTTCGGCTCAAAATGACCAAAATACCCGTCCTGTGTACGGGTAAAAGGTGCCGTTTGAGCCTAAAATTTTTCAGGAAGTTTAGAATGATGTTTTTAAGTGATGTTTGATGTTTAGCGAGCAGAAGGTCCTGGTAGTTTTAGTGCAAAATTACCATTTTGCCCCTAAGAGTGTACAGTGAGCCTAACAACGTAATTAAGCAAACCTAAGCAATATTAGGCTCTAATCGAAGATTAATTTATTTCAATAATTAATCTAGAGTCAAAATGATTTATTAAGGTTAATTAGAACCTAAGATTGCTTAGGTAAACTCTAATTGCATTCTTTAATTCAAGATTCCTAGTCATGGAATCTTAAATAGTGTTTTCTCTCTCCAATTTCTTAAATTAAGGATTTAAGGAATTGTGCCATACCCCATTTGACTAAGAAAATGAATTTAATTTGTTAATCTAGTATGACCACTCCTTAATCAAGTCTTGACCTTCCTAATTAACCAATTATCTTACCTAAACACTTCCTTACAACTCCTAACCAAAACCTAAATCAAAGAAACACCTAAACACACCATTAACCCACAATTAGATGAACTAATTTTCTCTCCCTCATGGCCTTAAGGTGGCCGGCCACTTCCCCCTCCATAGCCCATCATGTGTTGTTTCAATTACACTCAAGAGCCATACTTCAAACCATGCTTTGCCCATACCTCACCATATCTTCAACCATGCCTACAACCATACCTTTGTAAGATATTTCTTCTCTCCTTCCTCCTCAAATGTGGCCGGTTCCCTCCCCCCTTTGGAAGCCTCATTGTTGAAAATTTATATAAATACCAAGCCTTGATGAACCTTGTCACACTTTGGTTCATTTGGTAAGTTTACACTTCTTGCAAAATTCTCTCATTTCCTCTCAAACTCCCTCACTTTGGCCAAGTTCTTCCTCAAGACTTCAAGAGGATTTCCTTCTCCTTTCATCAAGAAAACAAAGCTTCCTTACACCTCTCTTCAAGACTTCTTTAGGTAGGGGTTTGTTCTTAAGTTTTACTTGCTTTTTGTCAAGAAAAGTTCTAGTTTTTCTCTTGTTTCAACTCTTTTCCTTTTCCTTCATTTCAGCCATGAGGCCTTTTTATGAGAAAACTTTAGCTTGATGATGAGGTTTCAAGAAAATGACTTGTTGATGTCATGTGAGAAACCTCTAAAGCTTGAAACAACTTGGTCTTGGACCATACATGCTTGTGATTCCTCCTTTTCCTTGGTTTTATTTTTCAGGCTTTTCTTCTCTTTTCCTTTATGAGATTTCCTTTTACCCTTTGTTTGAATAAAGTTTGCTAAAAATGTTAAGTAGATTACAAAAGTTTTGAAAGAAAATTAATCCTATGTTTTCAAAGAGCTCTAAGCTTACCTTTGCCAACCTTAAAGTTAGTCGGCCGTTCTAAGAGTTTTACTCTAGACTTGAAGCCCATGAGCAATAAAATAAAGAATATGAGTAGTTTTATTTGTGTTTGTTTTGTTAAAATGTTGGCATTCTTGTGGAAATCTACCTTCTGAGCTTGATGATGAAGTTCAAAGCCAAAGTCTTCTTTGAAGACTTGGTGTTAAGAACTCTAAAGCTCATCTTCCATTGTTAAGATACATGTTGGGTTAAGGCTATTGATGTTCCTCTAAAGTCTTGAAGGAGCTCTAGTTAAGATAAAACAAGTTGCATTCATGTTTAAGTTTATGTCCTGCATCTCATGTTTATTTGATGCCATCACTAAGTTCATAAGAATAAATGAATGAACTTGCATTATCATGTTTAAATTCCCAAGCTTGCATTTCATGTTTATGTTTCAAGTCATCACTTAATCCTTAAAGATAATAATGAGGTTACATCCCATATTTATTTTATGCTCTCACTTTACTTTGTAATAAAGAGTAAAAATGAAGTGCATAGCATGTTTAAGATTATGTCATCACCTAACTACTCTAGAGCTCAAAGATTTGCCCTGAGTATCTTTAAGTGGATGTGTTTTAGTGTGATACAATGATGGTTTTGACTTTGTAAAATGTGAGGATGATTTTAAGAAAATGTTGAAAAGATGTTTTATAAGGTTTTGAGGTGTTTAAATGGTTGGAAATGTGTCAAGAATCATGTTTTCTCAAATTCCAAGGTTCTAGTAATCGATTACCAGGACTTAACGATTACCAGAGAGTAGTTTTCAAGGGTTTTCGGTTTTGAATCGATTACTAACATATGTAATCGATTACCAAGGCTGTTCTTCATGCCCAGAACCGGTCCTTAAACCATGTAATCGATTACCTATTAGTGTAATTGATTACTCCATGCTTTATTTTTCCTAAAACTTAACCAAGTAATCGATTACCATTATATTAATCGATTACCTGGTTTTGAAAACCCAGAATAATTGTAGTTCTGGAATCGATTACCAGGCACATGTAATCGATTACCAGAACACCTTTTCGCTCCTTAAATCAGTCCAAGAGAAAAACTGGCATCTTGTGTGCAATTATATTATGAATTTATGTGAATATGTATGGATGAACATTTCCTTTTCTGCCTCACCCTTTGTGGCCACTGGATGAATCCCTTGTTAGTTAGAGATCGTAATGTTATGTTTGAGTGAAGTGAGGAACATTTTTGGAAAATTGGAAAGACTAAACAAATAGGAAGGAATTGGAACTAGAATCTTAAAGCACTTAGACACAAGAATAATAACTTCTGTTCCAATAATTGAGCTTAAGAAAGAGATGCATAATTGGTAGCTGATGCCTAGGAGTTGAACATAGAACTTTAGGCGATATAACTTAGAAAAAAGTTTAAGGCATAGATTCTATAATCCCGAGTGAATAATGATCATGAGTAATCTATATAATGATGTTGGATGAATTAGTGAAGCATAACAAAGGACAATCCCCTAGATATGATAAAACTTGCAATGGGTGATAAGATTACTAGAAAAGAATCAAGACCCAAGGGGAAAACATAAGACACCATGAGATAGGAGTTGTGATGTGAGCATGAGACCGAGAGTATATTCTTAATGACGTGAATATGATTACATTTCAAGTATGAAACCTTATGTGTATAATTGATATGTTGATATGATGGAGTGTTTGCCAAGTATTCTAAGATGCATGAGGTTTCTAAATATGAATGAGATTGAGGAATATGCTCATGTGAACTAGAAAGTTATTAATTGAGAAGAGTTTCATGAAGTGATGCATGAGATTATGTGACATGACTCAAATTTGAGGAAAGTCAGAGAGTAGCTATTATGCCGCGAATTTCTGCAAATTGAGAGACTTAAGAAAGTTTTGAGAAATATGATGTTTAAGGTGACACACCGAGACGTACTTCTTGTCTTCGAGGAGAAGGTAAAACCATGAGGGCATAGACATTAGCCTCAAAGCGGACAAGTCGCTGGCTTAATCAGTCTGATGCGTTTCGAAGAAGGAAAGTCCCATGATGGGTGATCCTTAGGCCCCCAACCCGGACTCGGAGTTGGGTTATGATGATTATGTTTATGATTCGCTTATCAAGAGGATAAGTAAGAACTAGTGACGATTAGTTAAGGTATGAGCTCATAGCCTAGTTTAAGGGTGCGGTTACTATTATGTTTGGTGTCACAAGTATGAGAAAAGGAAAGATGTTCAAGAGAAGTTACATGCCACTTATATGTTGTCTGATTATTGTTTGGTTTGCCTAAATTATGCTCATGCATTCAATCTATTATGCTGCATATATGCATTAAGACTCATATTAAAAGACATGGACCTTGGATAAATATCTTGTGAAAACCTCATAATGAACCTATGTATGCGTAACCTTTTTCATAATAAACCCAAGGTTCCTGGGGACGTAGAACGATGACACTAGGATAGAGGATTTCCCTATGAGTTCTTTAGCAAGACTCATCTTTGTTTCTTTCCGTCACGTCTCAGGATTAGATGCGTTTCGTGATTTTCGTTGATGCACCCGTGTGGAACTGCACTATGACCGTATCACTAGCCTACCACTTCGAGGGTCGTTGTGCTATATGCGTTTTGCATACATGGGATGCCCATTCGCTTTTCCAGTCTCCAGCTTTCCATTTACTCCAACTTCCCCCTATGGTGATGATATGATTTTTGAGAGGATTCACCCCAAGACGATCAGAATCGTCGCGCCCGCCTCTCATCTTCGGGATTGAGGCTACCCCGAGACGGCCGCCCGAGACGTTCCGAGACCCCTGAGGATCCCCCTTCTCATCCTTTCTAGAGTTCCGCCCCTACGGACCCATGGAATCTGGATGGGAGCGAGGAGAGAGTGACGGAGGAGAGGTTAGCGCGACGACCGGAGATGCCCCACATCGTGGGCATGCTCGTCCTTCCGCCTCCACGCATCCAAGGAGCTGCCCAGCTCATTGGGTATGTGCCATCGAGGGATGAGGAGTGAGCATCATCCATAGTTCGAGGGAGGGAGTGTTATAGCTTGGGAGTATCTTTTGGGGGTTGTTTCATGTATTCGTTGTTATGTTTATTATTTCCGTTATGGACCAAGCTCTGCCCACTAGTATAGGTAAGACTTTATGTTTCCTTTATATTTCTGTAGTGATGTACTAAACTATGTTAATTAATGTTATGAGGAAAGTTTTCATGATTGATGTGTTCTTTATGGTTTTTGAATTGTAAGATTTATTTATTCTTCCGCTTCACGTTCCGTTTATGTTATATGCAAAGGCTCGCATTTTGTTTTATATGAATCATTTCAAAAAAAAAAATTTTACCTGATTTTCCGCTAAGTTATTTCCAAAAGAGGTTTTAAAGGGAAGTAATAACTAATAATTAATCTGGTACGTCTAGGCGTGTTTGGGTTAAATATTAGGGTGTTACAACTTTGAGTAGTGAGAATTTTATCCCTAATTTTCTTGATTTGTTCCGTTGTTTCCCTCACACATCACGTCCGATTAATACTTCTCCCTTTTTCGTACCAACATAAGGGCGATTAACATTTTCGTCCATAAAGGGCCTCATACCTGCCATGCCAATGCTCGTATGATAACTATTGTTATGTGAAAATTCAATTAGTGGAGTGACTTATCCTAACTTCCTCTTTGGTCTAGAAAATACGCCCTTAACATATCCTTTAAGGTTTACACAGTTCTTTTGGATTCACTATCCGTTTATGGGTGGTAAGTCGGGCTTAGAGAGCTTCCATCCGCCTTTTGAAAGGTTCACCAAAACCGTGAATCACGAATCTTGTTCCAAGATTATCATTGACGGATTCTTGTGCAACCTTATTATCTCCTAAACTACTCAAGCTAACCTATCTAAGGAATAAGTCACCTTAATAGGTAAAAGTGGCTAACTTAGTCAACCTATCCACTATTACCCATATGGCATCATGATTCGCTTAGGTCTTGGTAGTCCAGTCACAAAATCCATGGAGATACTATCCTACTTCCACTCGGGGATTGACAAGGGCTGCAACATTCCAGAGGGCTTTTTGTGCTTAATCTTTACTTTTTGACAGATTAAACACTTACTTACCCACGCACTTATGTCCCTTTTCATACTTGGCCACCAAAACATTTTCTTTAGATCTTGATACATCTTAGTGGTACTAGGGTGAATAGTAAAATGGCTCTTATGGGTTTCCTCCAAGATCTCTCCTCGAGGTCACCATTAGCCGGGATGCAAACCCTACCTTCAAACCTCCATACACCCTCGGCATCTCATGCAAAACCCTTCAACTTCTTTCCACGTCTTAAAGTCTCCTGAAACTCCTTATCCTCCCTGCGGCTTAAGTGATCCTTCTCCTAAAGTCACTCATCATGCTAAGATGGCATACCCTTACGCTCTTAGGGATCAGGGTCATTCCTAGGTTCAAATCTCTAAACTTTTCAATTAACTCCAACTCCTTAACCATTAGGTGGGATACTTGTAAGGATTTCCTACTTAGAGCATCAGTTACAACATTAGCTTTGCCCGATGGTAGTTCAACCAAAATCATAATCCTTTAAGAACTCCATCCATCTCCTTTGCCTCGTGTTAAGCTTTTTTTTATCAAAGAGGTACTTCGAACTCTTATGATCGGAGAACACCTCAAACCTCACTCCATACAAGTGGTGTCTCCATATATTTAGAGCAAACACTATGGTGGCTAACTTAAGGTCGTGGGTAGGGTAGTTTGCCTCGTGTGGCTTGAGTTGCCTAGATGTGTAGGCCACCACTTGCCTATTTTGCATCAGCACACAACCCAAACCTCTACTAGAAGCATCACAATATACCTTGAAAGGTACATGGTCAGGAAAAACCAAAACAGGGGTTGAGGTTAGCTTGCATTTTAGCTCTTGAAAGCTCTTTCTCGCATTCCTGGTCTATGAAAGGGGTCTTTCCTAGTCGAGCTTGGTTAGGGGTAAGGAAATCCTGGAAAATCCTTTGATAAACCTACGGAATAGCCAGCTAGACCTAAAAAGCTTTTAACCTTCATTACCGTTGGTCTTTCCCAATCATCACTGCCTCCACCTTACTAAGTCTACAGCAATCCCTCCTTTGGATACTGCATGCCCAAGAACTTTCCCTCATCCAACCAGGTTCACACTTAGATAGCTTGGCATATAGTTTTTTTCCTTCAAGATCTCCAATACTATGGTTAGGTGACGTTCATGCTCCTTGTGGATCTTGGAGTAGATGAGTATATCATCTATAAAGACAACCACGAACTAATCTAAATAGGGTCTAAAGATCTTATTCATATAATCCATAAACACGGCTGGAGCATTGGTTAAACCAAAGGACATATTTGCAAACTCAAATGACCGTAATCGGTTGCGAAGGCTGTTTTTGGTATATCCTCATCTCTCACCTCAATCTGATGGTAACCTAACCTCAAATTGATCTTGGAAAACACTACTAGCTTTCAGTTGGTCCATCAAATCATCGATCCTAGGCACGGGGTACTTGTTTTTCATTGTTACTCTATTCAATTGCCTATAATTAATGCACATCCTCATACTTTCATCCTTTTTCTTTACAAACAAAACTGGGCTCCCCTGATGCACTGGACCTAACAAACTTTTTCTCCAAGAGATCCTCTAACTGAGTTTTCAACTTGGTTAGCTCCAAAGGGGACATTCTATATGGGGCTATGGATATGGGTCCTACTCTCAAGCAGTCTATAGAAAATTCTATTTCTCTTAGGGAAAACTCAATATTCTATCCGGAAACACTTCAGGATAATTTCTCACTATAGGTATTTTGTTAATACTTTGCTCAAAGTCTACATCACTAGCGGCCAAAATAACATAACCTTTGTTCTCACCCTTACCATAGTTCATTTCTACAACATTTATGCACAAACTTAAGTTTTCCTAGGTTCATAAGGAATAGAGAGAAAAATGATGGTTTTCTCATAGCAGTTTAATAATACACGGTTGGCCTCAAGCCAATCCATGCCAAGAATCACATCTAGGCCTTTCATAGCTAAGCAAATGAAATCTAGAACAAATGATCTATTTTCAACAATAAAACTACAGTCTAAGCAACATTTACAAGTCCTAAATGTTTTCCAGAAGGGTAAAAATAGTGAGATCAAAAGGAAGTTCTGTCATATGCAATTTAAGGATCTCAACACAAGAGTGGGATATAAAAGAATGGGAAACACCAAGAATCAAACAGTACAATTAAGTTTCTACCATACATTTTACATTTACCTTCCATGAGATTCCATGACTTTGCGTCTCTCAGGATTGACCTAAAGACCCTTCCTTGGTACTGATTTAGGGTTGGGGTTGCGGATTCCTCTCCTGTACCTCTAAATGTGCCTTGACTTCTGCACCAGAGCAGACATTCGTTCCTAATCGACATGGTAAGCTTCCATGATTCTTGCCATACTTGGGATAGTCTGGGAGGTAAGGATCTCTGAGGTGCTGCCTCAAGCTTTTGAGGTGCCTTCCCTTTGTTGTTGTTGTTGTTGTTGTTATTGTTGTTGTTGATTGGCTTTCCTTGATAGAAATTTCTCCATGGTCCTTACCTTTTGACCAGATTGGAACGGGGTCGGTTTTGCTTTTTGAATTGCTGACTTTGGGGTGCCAGCCTTTGGTGATGTTGTCCAATCTTGTGGTGCTCAACTTCCTCTGCCCTTCTTCAATGATGCGGCATTTGTTAACTCGGGTAGAAAGTCTCTAATTTCCAAATATGCGATTGCAATATTGAGCTTGGCCTTCAGCTTGGACTCATACTTGATACACTTCCAATACTCATTTGGGTTGCCTTGATACATCCTTGAAAATTTGACGAGTTCTTCAAACTTGGCGGTATATTGAGCGAGCCATGCCTCCTTGAATGAATTGCATGAACTCAATGTCTTTGGCGTTTCTGAGAGACTCTGAAAATATTTCTCATAGAAATGAGCCTTAAACTTCAGTTCAATGACGGACCCGTTGCCTCCAAGAGTCTTTGGACTCCAGTCCACTAGAAACCAATATCTCCCTTAAGCATGTAGGTTGCGAAGGTTACTTTCCCCTCATCCATGCATGGAACCACAGTAAAGATCTTCTCCATGCTCCTAATCCACTCGTTAGCAAGATTTGGATTTATGGTCCCCTTAAAGGTTGGCAGGTTTGCCTTGCGACTCCCCAAAACGAGCGTGTTCGGGGACCTCTGTGCCGCGGGACCATGACCCGCACCACTCGGCGATCTTGATCCATTCTTTCCATCATCATCCTCATAGTTCTTGCTACGTCGTGAAGTGCTTCTGGTCGTTGTTTTGATTACCTGTTCGAGTTCTAGTCTGTTGTCAACATGACATTGGTTCCTATACACACGAAATAGCAACACTGAGGTGATCAAGCTCAATACTTCATGTAAAGTGAGCAAGTTACCATAGCACGTGCAACATACAGCGGTCATGCATTTCTAACCCTCAAGCTTATCCTAATGATAAAACATCTAAACATGACATTCCTAACATTTATGCTTAAGAAGCATAGTCAATCCAATCCTCAGGCTCCGTGAGAAGAACTTGGCTCTGATACCAAAATGTAACACCCTTATAATTAACTCAACACACCTGATGTATTCCAGTTGATTATTAGATATTATTCTTTATTTCAGTTCTGATTATACTTAAAAAAAAATACTTAATGAAAATATGAGCCAATTTTTTTTGAACATAATTGAAACGTGAGCCGCATAACATAAGCGATTATTAGCGTAGAGCGGAACATGTAATAGAATAACATAAACATCATAAAGGCTCCATAAAAAGATCATCCATAAGCACACCATAGTTAAACATATCATAATCTACTCACCCATGAAAGGTGAGTTAAGTTTTAGTACATCATAGAAAAGCAAATACATAGGAAAGGAAAATACAAAGGAAAACATGCCCACCTAGTGCACCTAAGATAGATAACCTCTATAACAGAAGGTTATCCTAAACTACTAGTGGTGTGTGCACTAAAAATCTCCAAGAGATCTACGTTGGCTGAAAGGCGGAATAAAATCGATCCATGAGCGAATCTCGTCGAGAGGAGGTACACAAGATGGCTAAACATAGGTTCCATGCCGGGGCGCATGGGCCTTTGTGCCAACCTCGGCTGCATGACCGTCTCCTCACTACCCTCCTCATCAGTGGGGAGGGGGCAGAGCTCTAGGATATATGGGTAGGCAGTCGTCCCATGAGTCAGCCTTCAAATGCCTCGAGAGAGGAACATAATCTGAGAAATCACGCACGGCAAACGCGATGGTGTGCATGCGAAGAATCCTCTCATTATGCGTCTACACGCACTCAAAAACCATGTCATCGCCATGCAGGAGGTCGAGAGAACGGTAGCTAGGAACAGGGTGTACGAACGGACGTCCCATGAACATGAATACCCACGGAGCAACACCCTTCAAAATGATATGGTCGATGCTCGAGATCAAAATGACCTCCCAGGTGGGGGTATCAATGAACAATACGAATGTCACCATCAGAATCTGAAGACATGATGGAAAGAAGAAGAAGGGAGTGAGAATCTTACTAAGAATCTAGTAGGGTATCCTCCTGTCTAAGTGACATCATCCATGTCTTCAGGGTTCTGGTTTTCTTATGAAATATTGAGCATACAAAGATTCATTTATTAAGTTTTAAAACATCAATTACCGAGGCCCATTCATTTTATCATGCGTTTTGTAATATATGCATCATGCTTTGTTATAATATGCAACACTTAACCTTATAGCATACATCTAATATCATAGCAAACATGATATGAATAGAACATGATTCATGAATAACATTCTTTGATTCATTTGGTGACTTAAAGTTAGTTTACTTTCACTCTTGGGGCCACCCTAATACTCTTCCCTTTTGAGAATACTTCTAGGTTATGAGCTCATACCTCACTAGTCGTCACTAGCGTATACTTATCCCTTTTGATAAGTTAAAGTTTCGACTTAAAAGTACGGGTTAGGGGGCAAGAATCACCTTTTCATCACCTATAGTTTGATGAGTCCAAAGGATCATTTTCTTATATTTCTAAGTCATCTTAAGTCTTAGCATGCTATATCAAGATGCAATACATAATGCGTATATATCATAGTTCTTCATATATTTTGAACACAAGCATTTCCCATGTTCCCAAAGAAACAATAACATGCAAGATGATGGATTCTAACTTTAGAGATCAAGCACTCACATAGCATCGAATATCACATGAATTCATCATCTCAAATCATCAACACATAATTATTCTCCTAAATAGCCAAACCCCTAAATCGGGTAACTCTAATTTTCAAATTATTTTCTTATATATCTAAGGGATTTATTATCATCATTACCACCAACATCATCAATCAAAATTGGACAGCATAGATAGTGAAGAGAATTTAATGATTTACGTGTGTTAAGTTGCATTTTACACCTTTTCTCATTACCGACTTTTCCTATTATGCTAAAATTAATTCCTAAACCGTTTATAGTTCATTCTTAGTTAAGTAAACATGGTACAACCTGATTTTTCAAACTCTAAAGGGTGCTCGAGGAATGCAAAATTCTTGTTCTTAGAAGTTCTAGAAATTTTGTTTTCAATTCTTTTTAGGTACCGGGTTGCCAAGAACAATTATCACATCAAGTAGCAAGGTATTTAACACATGTAAAGCATCTAAAATAGAATTTAAAGGTACTAGAAAATTAAAGACAAAACTGAAAAGCAACAAGTTCCATAAGCATAAATTAAGGCATTTCTAGTTGTAACACCTAATATTTAACCCAACACGCCTAGGACGTATTAAGATTAATTATTAGTTATTACTTCCTTTTAAACTCATTTGTAAAACTACTTAGCGAAAAATACAGGTAAATTTTTTTTTTGAACTACGTAAAACAAAATGCGAGCCGTTGTGTACTATTATGAGCGAACATAACGCAGCAAAGGATTATAACATACAACTGAAAGCAATAAAGAACACATCCATCCATAAGAGAAAATGCCATAATATATTAAATAATATAGTTTGACTCATCGACTGAAAGATAGAAACATAAAGTCATACCCTCATAAATTAGCAAGTCAGGACATAAACATAAAGTAGAAATTAAACATAACATCAAATACAAGGGAGCCCCAAAAGATCAAACCCCTATAGCTACCCCTCCCTCAATCTTAATAGTGACGTTGATCCTCATCCCTAGAAGGTATGTGCCCAATGAACTGGGGAGCTCCTCGGGTGCATGCAAGCGGAAAGGGGAACGGTTAACCTCCTCGACATGGACGTATCTCCAGGCATCGAGCTAGCCTCCGCGCTCACCATGTCCTCGCTGCCTCTCCCGATGTCCATGGGAACCAGGAGCGGATCCTCTAATAGATGTGGGTAGGGGAATCCTTCGAGGGGTGGTCTAAACGCCTCGAGCGAGGAACGTACTTGGGTAGTCGCGCATCGTCGAAGCTGAAGGGCGGGCATTACGAGTCTGCCCATCGAGGGGTCGTCCTCTCGAAGATTAGGTCGTCGCTAAATGGTGAGGTAGGAGTGAAGCGAAGCTGGAACCTGGATGCGTGAACGGGCGTCCCATGTACGCAAAAATACGAATAACACAACGACCCTCAAAATGATATGACTGGTGCTCGGGTCGTAGTGCACCTCCCAAACAGGCATATCATCGAAGACCACGAACGACACCATCGAATCTGAAGACAAAACGGGAAAGAAGAAAGAAGGGGTGAATCTTGCTAAAGAATCTTAGTAGGAAATCCTCCTATCCTAGTGTCATCGTTAACGTCCTAGGAACCTTGGGTTTATTATAAAAAGGTGTAACATGTAAAGATTCATTATGAGGTTTTAAAAAGCATTTATCCAAGGTCCGTGTCTTTTATGATGAATCTTAATGCATGTATGCAGCATGACAAAACATGAATGCATGGCAATACTTTATGCAGCAAACCAATAAAACATGTCATCAATATTTCATCATCATAGAAGTGGCATATACTTCTCATGAAAACCTTTCTCTTTCATAAGCAAGATACTTCACATCTTTTTTCTCGTTCTCAAACTTGTGACATCAAGGTATCAAAAATAGTAACCACACCCCTAAAACTAGGCTATGAGCTCATACCTTAACTAGTCGTCACTAGTTCTTACTTATCCTCTTGATAAGCGTAATATAATCACAATAATCCCGACTCCGAGTATGGGTAGGGGGCTAAGGATCACCCATCATGGAACTTTTTCCTTCTGGAAACGCATCAGATGGTTAAGACCAATGACTTTGTCCGCTTTGGCAGGCTAATGTTGATACCTTAACGGTTTTACCTTCTCCTCACCGTAGCAGGAGAAGTACGTCTCGGTCTACAAAATGCATCAACTTGTTGAGACCATGACATTGTCCACTTCGGTATGGCTCCATGACTATACTCCCCACAGGTTTACTTTCTCCTCACTGGAGGGAGAAATGTGTCTTGCATGTTACATATAAAATCTTTTTTTCAAAACTTCTTTTAAGTCCCTCAAATTTGACGGAAATCTAGCAGGACTGGCTGTATACTCAATTTCCTCATATTTGAGTCATGCCAAACTCATGCCATCTCATTCAATATCTTAATCAAACAAATCTTCAAAAGCCATATAAGCATATTTTTTCATTTCATCATCATCTTATATCCATATGTATCTCAATCATGACATGTCGTATTATCACATCAATTGCATCATAAGTTCACACAATCTCATGCACATAACATTAATACTTTCAATATAACATAAACACACTCGTTCACGCGGTCACTTACTCATATTATGTCTCCTACCTTGCAATGTCTTATGCCTTGACCTTTAAAGGTCTTAATCTTGTGTTCCAATTATCCTAATGTTCATTATAAATCTTTATACACCTAAAGGATTATTACTTGCAATTCTCTCTAGTTTTTATGCTTACTAACACCTCCAAACAGCATTGCATAAATTAGTTGCAATGATTATTATTGATTACGGGGTTGTAGAATCTACGTCTTTGACCCTTTCTAAGTTCCGTCTTCGCTTAAGGCTCTATATTCAATTCCTAAACCAACTATGAGGGATTCCTAAACATTTCCATTAATTATAAACCATTTCCTTAAGTTCAATTATGTTGGAACAGAATTTGCATTTCTTGTGTCTAAGTGTTCTAGAATTCTCATTTTAATCCTTTCTAGTTACTTGTTCTTTCTAACTTCCCTAAATCATTCCTTGCTTCACTCAAACATAATTTTACACACTTTAACACCATAAAACAGAATTAATACAGTGGCCAAACAACCAAGGTATAACCGAATAGATATAGCTCACATAATCACATATTTTCATGATTTAAATGCATATAAGTTGCTAGTTTACTCTTGGAACAATTTTAGGAACTCAAAACTCTTTTAGAAACCAATTTATCTCATTAAAATCATGTAAATTTAGGTGAGGTCAGTAGCTAATTTATTTTGTTCATGAAATAGATTTAAAACATCAAATCTTGTTCATGATATTCTTTAAGTTCACCTAAGCTTAGAAAAATTCCAAGACATAGGCTATGAGCACTTATGATTAGATGAACTCATATCAAGTCCATCATCATCATCACAAGGCCGAAATGGCATGCTTGAGATGCCTCCATTTTCTAAAACTTTATATAGGATACTTGGGCAAGTCTTTGAGCTCTAGAGTATTTAGGTAAGAACATAAACATAAACATGTTATGCACTTTATTTTACTCTTCATTATAAAGTAAAGTGAGAGCATAAAATAAATATGAGATGCAACCTCATTATTATCTTTAAAGATTAAGTGATGACTTGAAATATAAACATGAAATGCAAGCTTGGAAATTTAAACATGATAATGCAAGTTCATTTATTTATTCTTGAGAACTTAGTGATGGCATCAAAATAAACATGATATGCAAGGCATAAACTTAAACATGAGTGCAAGTTTGTTTTATCTTAACTAGAGCTCTTGCAAGACTTTAGAGGAACATCATAACCTTAACCCAATATGTATCTTAACAACATAAAGTGAGCTTTAGAGTTCTTAGCACCAAGTCTTCAAAGAAGTCTTTGGTTTGGACTTCATCATCAAGCTCAAGAAAATGGACTAAGAAATAAACATCAACACTTTATTAAACAAACACAAAAGAACTACTCATATTCTTTATTTTATTGCTCATGGGCTTCAATCTAGAGTAAACTCTTAGAATGGCCGACCAACTTTAAGGTTGGCAAGGGTAAGCTTAGAGCTCTTTGAAAACATATGATTAATTTTCTTAACAAAACTTTTAGTGATCTACTTAACATTTTTATCAAATTTGTTCAAAGAAAGGAAAAAACCGAAACCTTGAGGAGAAAAGGAAAGGAAAAACTGAAATCTTTAAGCAAGGAAAAGGAAAGAAACCAAGAGCATATATGGTCCAAGACCAAGATTTCAAGCTTTAGAGGTTTCTTACATGGCATCACAAGACCATTATCTTGAAACCTCATCATCAAGCCAAAGTTTCTCATCAAAGGGCCCTAAGGCCGAAATGAAAAAGGAAGGAAAAGAGCTTTGAAAACCAAGAGAAAACTAGAACTTTTCTTAAAGAAAGCAAGGAAAACTTTGAAAATAAACCCCTACCTAAAGAAGTCTTGAAAGAAATGAGAAGAAACTTGGATTTTTGATGGAATGAGAAGACAAAATCTTCTCTTGGAGAGGATGATGGTTCGGCCAAGGGAAGAGCACAGGAAGATGAATTTTCCTTGAGAAAGTAAGCTTGGAAATGGAAAGGTTAAGTGTTTGAGAGGTGGTTTGAGGTGGGGGATTGGTGGTTCAAGGTTGTTTATGGTGGTGGAAAGGTTTCTTTGATGGTGGAGGAAGAAGAACAAGATGAAGAGGAATTGAGAGAAAAAGAGAGAAAATTGCAAGAAAGCTTAACTTGACAAATGATCTAAAGTGTTACCAAGTTCACTAAAGCTTGGTATTTATAGAAAAATGAAACAATGGAAGCTGATTTGGGGGAGGAGGGTCAACAGTTTCTCTTGGCCAAGGGGGAGGAAAATATCTTCAAAACTTGTCTTTCAAAGGCATGGTTGGAAGCATGGCTAGGTATGGTTCAAAATATGGCTTGAGGTATGGCATTTGGAGTGAAATAAAATTAACATGTGACATATTCCAAGGGTGTGAATTGGGCCAGATTTCCAGCCAAGGGGAGGAGAGAAATTGCTCATGTAATTATGGTTTAATGATGTGTTTAGGTGTATCTTTGATTAAGGTTTTGATTAGGAGTTTGCAAGAAAGTGTTTAGGTGAGATAATGGTCAATTAAGGTTATCACGACTTGATTTAGGGAGTGGTCTTGTTAGATTAACAAACTAAAACTCTTTTCAAGTCAAATAAAGTCATAAACAAAGTTCCTTGATTTAAGGAATTGGAGAGAGAAATTACTATTCAAGATTCCATGACTAGGAATCTTGAATAAAGAATGAAATTAGAGTTTAACTAAGCAATCTTAGGTTCTAATTAACCTTAATAAATTATTTTGACTCTAGATTAATTATCGAAATAAATTAATCTTCGATTAGAGCCTAATATTGCTTAAGTTTGGTTAATTACGTCATTAGGCTCACTGTACACTATTCTTGGGGCAAAATGGTAATTTTATACTAAAACTGCTCAGACCTCTCTGGCTTGACTAACCATCAAAAACCACTTATAAACATCATTTGAACTTTTGGAAAAGTTCGGGCTCAAACGACACCTTTACCCGCGTAAACAAAGGGTATTTGTCATTTGAGCGAAAGTTGAAAATAAGATTTTCACCTTGGATATCAAACATTGTAGATATAATCCCCTTCAAACATTGAGTTGACCCATTTAAGGATATCGGGTTGGCTGCCCTCAAATTCAGAGTAAAAATGACCTCAAGGGCATTTTGGTCATTTGTACTCAAAGGAAAAAATAAGACATTACACTAGTAACTAAGCTTCATATTTGAAAACAACTTTTAACCTAAGAGATATAGTAAATATGCTAGACAAGGAAGCATAACCATGAATGCAAGTTCAATTATTTATTTTAGTGTTCTAGGCCTTTTAGTATTTACTCTAAATCACATCTCAACTTTAAGGTTGAGATAGGTAACTTTGAGATTAGTTATTAAGTAATGACTTGGAAAGTAAATATGCTAGGCAAGGAAATATAAATATGAATACAAGTCCATTTCTTTATTTTAGTGCTCTAGGCCTCTTAGAGTATTTACTCTAAATCACATCTTAACTTTAAGGTTGAGATAGGTAGACTTTGAGATTAATTATTAAGTGATGACTTGAAAAGTAAATATGCTTAGCAAGGAAATATAAACATGAATGCAAGTCCATTTCTTTATTTTAGTGCTCTAGGCCTCTTAAGAGTATTTACTCTAAATCACATCTCAACTTTAAGGTTGAGATAGGTAGGCTTTGAGATTAATTATTAAGTGATGACTTGAAAAGTAAATATGCTTGGCAAGGAAATATAAACATGAATGCAAGGACTTGAAAGGTAAATATGCTAGGCAAGGAAATATAAATATGAATGCGTATTCTTGTAAAAGAAAAACTCAAGCTCTAAAGGTTCCATTGTGATGAACTTATAGTCATTATCTAGAAACTCTCATCACCAATGTAACGCCAGATTTTTATTATCGTTAGAAATTACCGAATTACTCTAGGTAATTCTTACATAAAATTTGAGACCGAACAATCCTCAATAAAGGAATATAACATTAGAAGAAAGGTTAGGAGCAATTCGTGAGAGTTGCAAACAGAAATTTCTGTACGTGTAAAATGACCAAAATGCCCTGAGGTTATTTTACTCAGAAATGAGGATCGTGGGCCCCACCCATCCTCAAGGGGATGTTTTGATGATAATAAGGGATTGTTTGTGTTATGTGTGTTAATAGAGGAAAAGAATCCTAATTTTGAGCTCCAACGCACGAAATGACCAAAATGCCCTTGCGTTTTTAACTTTGATTTGTGCCGACTGAGCCCGAACCTCACTAAAATGTTTTAAAACATGTTTTTAAGTTATGATTAACCATTGGTTAAGCTCAGATGGCTCGGAATTTTTAAGTAAAATGACCATTTTGCCCCTTTGTAGTTTTGCAATTTTTGAGATTTTTGATTCGTCTAATGAAACCTAAGCAATATTAGGCTCAAATTAAAGCTTATTAAATTCTAATTACTAATCTAGAGTCAAAATTATTTATTTAAATTGATTAGAACCTGAAATTGCTTAAAAATACACAAATTGCTTAATAATTCACCTAAGCCCTTAATTGTAAATTCTCTAATTTGCAAGAATACCTTACCTACACCTAAATAATACATGGAACACACAAATTTCCTCCTTCTTGGGCTGTAATGCACGAAATTATATGGCCTCCATGCATTAGATTACTTGGCAAATTTGGCACAAAGCTTCATGTAAAGAAAAAAATAAAAAATTTCCTAAAACATGGCATAAAACATGCCTTAAACAAAAATATGAATTTCCTCCCTTTGTTCCCCCTCAAAATCAGCCACCCATGCCTCCTCCATTTGTCCATTCATGAGCTCCAAAATCTCTATAAATAGGCATGCTTAAGGAGTCTTAGAAGCCTTGCTCATAATTGCACAATTTCAAGTTTTTCCAAAGCTCAAAAACTTTCTTTCTTCCTTCCCCTTGGCCAAATTCTTTCTTCAACTTTTCAAGGAGATTTTGTTTCATTTCACTCAAAGAAACCAAGTTCTCTTCCTTTCCTTCAAACCAAATTAGGTAAGGAGTTGTCTTTAAGCTTATTTCCATGTTTTGCTAAGTGTTGTTCTTGGTTCAAAATGATGATTTCATGAACTTTCTCTAGCTTTTCTAATTGGTTTTCTTCTTTCTTTTTCTTTAAATATTTCGGCCATAAGGCCTATATGGGGATATGATGATAGCTTGATGATGAGGACCTTGAGTGTTAGTTGTAAATCCATCACAAGTTAGGCCTCTAAAGCTTGAAAATTCCACTTGATGCAAAACTTTAAAGAATGATGTTTTTATGATGTAAAAATAAAGATCTTGAGTTTAGAACTTGAAAGATGTATTTTTCACTTTGTCTTGCTAAGATATATTGGGTTGAATTTATATTTCTCTAAAGTCTTGGAGGAGCTCTAGTAAAGAAATAAAATGAACTTGCATCCATGTTTAAGTTTATGCCTTGCATAACCATGTTTACTTTCTATGTCATCACTAAATTCTCAAGAATGAATAAATGAACTTGCATATTCATGTTTAAATTTCCAAGCTTGCATTTCATGTTTATGTTTCAAGTTGTCACTTAATCTTCAAAGATAATAAAGAGGATGCATCTCATATTTATTTTATGCTCTCACTTTATTTTATAATGGCTAAAAGAATCAAAGCATGACATGTTTATTTTATGTCATCACTTAAAGATCCTAGAGTTCAAAGATTTGCCCAAGTATCACAAGCAAAGTTGGAACCATGGTAATAAAAACTCTAAAGCTTCCTTAAGATTATGGGAGTCAAAGAATTCATTCTTTAAAAGTCTTGAGTTTGGAGCTTAATAAGATGTAATAAGAGTTCTCTTCTCCCTTCACCAATGCGGACTCCGCGCTCCGGTTCTTAAGATTCTCCTCCTCCACTGGTCCAGTGCGGACTACGCGCTCCAGTTTCTTGCATCATGTTTATAATTCCAAGTTATCACTTTATAAAGACAAGATTAAAATGAGGTTGCATAGCATGTTTATAATTCTAGTTATCACTAAATCTCTAAAGCTCAAGACTTGCTCCTTTTATCTTAAGTGGAAATTTTAATCATGAGCATTCTTTCAATGTATAAAATGGCCTCATGATTAAGGAAGGCCTAAAGTCCTATGACTTCTTTCAATTTTAACAAAAAGAATTAGTTTCTAAAGGAGTTTTAGGTTTTACAAATATTTACGATAAACAGTATCACATGTGTACTTGAAATGTGACTTTAAGCAATTATATGAGGTTCATGATTCGGCCACTAATCTGAGTTTAGTACTACTGTATGATGATGGTTTAATATGTTTGAAGTTATGATAATTATGGTTTATTGCTAAAGGAATGATTCTATGCATGTTAGAGATAAAACTAGCTTCCTAGAAAACCGTAAAAGCAAGATTTCTAGAAATTTAGAGAATGAAATTTATGCATTCTGTCCAGAGCCTTTAGTGGCCTTAAGAACCAGATTTTATTATGTTTAGATAAGGGACAATGATTCATAATTGGTTTAGTAATTAATTTTAGCATCATAGGGAAAGCGGAACGAGAAAAGGTTAAAAACGTAACTTCTAGCACACTAAAACCTTAAGAACAACTTACTATCTATGCTACCCCATATAGTCTAATAATGTTCTTAAGGCTTATAATTGATGGTAATGAATCCCTTAGATGCATAAGTAATTAGTTTGATAATTAAGGTTACCCAATTTTAGAGTTCGATTATTTAAGGGAGTTTTCCTGAGAATTTTAGATGACATCTTTAGATGCTTTGAATGTAAGTTATATGATGATGTAATGCCTATTGAGAATTTGATATTATTGAATGATTTCATGGCTTGCATGTTATAGTTGCTATTGCAAACAATGAGAATGTTCATGCATCCTGATGATTATGATATAACATGCTAAGACTTAATGGTGACTTAAACTTATGGGAAATGATCCTTTGGACCCATCAGACTATAAGTGGTGAAAAGGTGATCCTGAGAAATGATCCTTTAGACCCATCAGACTATAGGTGGTGAAAAGGTGATTCTTGCCCCCTAGCCCGTTCTCTCAAAAGGGTAGAGTTGGGATTTTAACTTATCAAAAGGGATAAGTATATGCTAGTGACGACTAGTAAGGTATGAGCTCATAACCTAGATTACTCCCAAAAGGGTGGAGTATAGGGTGGCCTAGGAAAATGATGATGAAAGTAACTTTAAGTCACCTAAGAAACTAAGTAAATGCTTTATGTGAATATAATGTTTTTCTATGCATAGTATTTATGAGATGATGATGAGAAATATGATGTTCTGCTATGCATAGTATTATGAAATGATGATGAGGAATATGATGTGGTTTTATGCATAACTATGTTATTATATATGAAAGGAAAAGTTCATTATAAACATGACATGCTAAGTTTATGATGCATTATAAGACGCATGATTAAAATGACGGACCTCAAAGTATATTTCTGAACTAATTAAATGAATCTTAGCATGCTCACATTTTCATAATGAAACCGAGGTTCCTGGAGACGATGATGATGACACGATGCATATGAGGTGAGTACCCTAGAGATTCTTTTATAAGTTTCTCATTCCCTCTTTCTTTCTTTCCATCTCGTCTTCAGAAAGTGATGGTGATGTTCGTGATTCCGTTGATGCTCTCACTTGGTAGATGCATGTGATCTTGTGAACCAGCTTATTATCCTTGAGGAACATATCGCTAGACCTTGAACGTGAACTCGGATATCTATTCCTATCTCTGAGTGTTATAAATAGGTGCCATTAATAGATGTTTTTCCATATATTATTTATGTTTTGTTCGATTGCCTACATCTAGCTTAACTTTGTGGGTAGGCAAAATATCTATGTGATATGTATGTCATATGATGGAGCCAATATGATGTGTTCTTCATGATATGTCTGTTATTTCTGCTTTATCCAATTATCGTTCACGTTATGCGCGGCTCACGTTTTCAATTATGTTTAAAAAAAAATGGCTCGTAATTTCACTAAGTATTTTCAAAGCATGATTAAGGAACTGAAGCAAAGAGTAAAGTCTAGTAATTAATCAGATACGACCTAGGCGTATTGGGTTAATTATTAGGGTGTTACATTTTGGTATTAGAGGTTTCGTTCTACGAGCCTGAGGATTGGACTGGCTATGCTTATAAAGCATACTGCGTTAGAAATGTCATATGTATATGTTTATCATTAGGATGAGCTTGAGGATTAGAGATGCATGACCACTGTATGTTGCACGTGCCATGGTAACTTGCTCACTTTGCATGGAATGTTGAGCCTGATCACCTTAGTGTTGCTATTTTGTGTGTGTAGGGACCAATGGCACGTCGACAACAGACTAGGAACGCGGATAATAACCAGAACAAACTGCGAAGCACTCCGCGATGTGGCAAGGACAATGAGAATGATGATGGATCGAATGGATCAAGATCGCCAAGCTAATGCGAATCAAGGCCATGAGATTCCGAACATGCTCATTTTGGGAGTTTCGTAAGGTGAACCTGCCAATTTTCAAGGGCACCCTCAATCCAAATGTTGCAGATGAATGGATTCGGAATATGAGAAGGTCTTTGCTCTAGTCCCATGCTCAGAAGGAGCGAAGGTCACCTTCGCTACCCATATGCTTGAAGGTGATGTCGCTTTTGGTGGACAGGTGCCCGAAGGCTCCTGAGGCGCTGACATGGACATTGATTGGGAACTATTTAAGATCCATTTTTATGAGAAGTATTTCCAGAGTCGGTCAAAATGTCAAGGACATTGAATTTATGTAACTTGTCCAAGGAAATATGAATGGCCCGGACACTGCCAGATTTGAAGAACTTATTAAGTTCTCAAGGATGTATTAGGGTAACCCAACGAGTATTGGAAATGCATTAAATACGAGTCAGGATTAAAGGTGGAGCTCAATGTGGAGTTGCGCATTTGGAGATTAGGGATTTCTCTACTCTAGTTAACAAATGCCGCATCATTGAAGAAGGGCGGAGAAGCTGAGCACCTCAAAGTCTGATAATATCACCAAGAAGCTGACACCTCAAGGTCAGGTTCAAGAGGCAGAATGGACCCCATTCCCACCTCAATCGAGACCCCAAGGTTCACAAAGGAACTTTCAACAAGGAAGGCCGAACAACAACAACCGCTATAATAACCCCAACAACAATCGCAACAACAATAACAACAACAAGGGGAAAGCACCACAAAGAGGTCCAGCAGCACCTCCATGACCCCCACCATCCAGAATGTCCAAGTGCGGCAAGAATCATGGAAGCATGCCATGTCGAGCCAGAACAAATGTTTGCTACCTGTGGAAAGCTAGGCCACTATTCTCGAGAATGCACAGAGAGGAACCCGCCAATCTCCAACCCCAAGCCGCAATACCAAGGAAGAGTCTTTAGGTTAATCCTGAAGAAATGATGAAGTCAGGAATCTCGTGGAAGGTAAGTGTAATATGTATGGTAAAAACTTAATTGTACTATGATTCTGGCATTTCCCATTCTTTTATTTCCCACTCATGTGTTAAAAGCCTTAACTTGCATGTGACTGAGCTTCCTTTTGATCTTGTTGTTTCTACCCTCCTGGAAAACCGTTAGGACTTGTAAATGTTGTTTAGATTGCAATTTTGTTATAGGGAATAGATCCTTTGTTTTAGACCTTATTTGTTTACCCATGCGAGGTTTATATGTGATTCTTGGCATGGATTGGCTTGAGGCCAACCGTGTCCTGTTAAGCCTATGAGAAAACCATCACTTTTCTTCCTGTTCCCATTGAACCTAAGAAACCCATAAGTCTATACATAACGTGGAAATGGATATGGTAAGGGTGAGAATAAAGGTTATATTTTCCTAGCCGCTAGTGATGTAGACTTTGAGCAAAGTATCGATGAGATACCAATAGTAAGGAATTATCCCGAAGTATTTCCAGATGAGATACAGAGTTTCCCCCAAGAGAGAGATAGAGTTTTCCATAGAATTGCTTCGGGATCCAGGACCCATATCCATAGCCCCATATAGGATGTCCCTATTAGAGTTGACCGAGTTGAAAGCTCAATTGGAAGATTTATTGGAGAAAAAGTTTGTTAGGCCTAGTGCTTCACCTTGGGGAGCCCCAGTGTTGTTTGTGAAGAAAAAGGATGGAAGTATGAGGATGTGTGTTGACTATAAGCAATTGAATAAAGTGACAGTGAAGAACAAATACCTTTTGCCTAGGATAGATGACTTGATGGACCAGCTTAAAGGTGCAGTAGTGTTTCCTAAGATTGATTTGAGGTCAGGATACCACAGATTAAGGTGAGAGATGAAGATATACCGAAAATGGCCTTTCGTCCGATTAGCCATTTTGAGTTTAGTAATGTCCTTTGGATTAACCAATGCTCCAACAATTTTTATGGATTATATGAATAGGATCTTTAGACCCTATTTAGATCAATTTGTAGTTGTCTTTATAGATGACATTCTCATCTACTCTAAGACCCACGAGGAGCATGAATGCCACCTAACCATAGTCTGGAAATCTTGAAGGAAAAGAAACTATATGCCAAGCTTTCCAAATGTGAATTCTGGTTGGATGAGGTGAAATTTTGAGGGCATGTAGTATCTAAGAAAGGAATTGTTGTAGATCCTAGTAAGGTGGAAACGGTTGTAAACTGGGAAATACCAACCACGGTAACTGGATTGCCTACATCTAGCTTAACTCTCGGGTAGGCAAAATATCTATGTGATATGTATGTCATATGATGGAGCCAATATGATGTGTTCTTCATGATATGTCTGTTCATTTTCCTTTATCCGATTATCGTTCACGCTATGCGCGGCTCACGTTTTCAATTATGTTTTAAAAAAAAATGGCTCGTAATTTCACTAAGTATTTTCAAAGCATGATCAAGGAACTGAAGCAAAGAGTAAAGTCTAGTAATTAATTAGATACGACCTAGGCGTATTGGGTTAATTATTAGGGTGTTACAACCAAGCTATCATGAGGAACCACCAAAGCCTTGATGGTCGAAAAACATAAGGAAAAAGGAAAAGAGAAAAAATAATATAGCATAAGGAAGATCATCCAATCATCATTTTAACCCAAGATCAAAACTTAACAAAGCAAGACAACAACTTGAAAATACAACTCCCTACCAAAAGTTTGCTTGAAGGAAGGAAAGAAAGCTTGGTTCTTGAGATGAAAGAGAAGAACAAAATCTTCTTGGAGCTTGGATGTGGATTCAGCCAAGAAGGAGGAAAAGGAAGAAAGAAAGTTGTGTTTAGGAAATGGTGGGGAAAAGGAATTCTTTGACCTTAAGGAAGAAAGCTTGGAGTTTACAAGTGTGATCAAAGGTTCTAACAAGCTTTCTTACATGCCTATTTATAGAGAAAATGCAACACATTGATGTGTCTTTGGGGAAGGAGGCCATCAGCCTTGAGGAGGAAAAGAGAGAAAAATATCTCTTGCAAGGTATGGTCTTGGACATGGTTCAAAGCATGGCGAAATATGGCTCAAAGCATGGTCCAAGGTATGGCCTAAAGCATGGTTTTTGTGTGCAAATAAAACAACATGTGATGAATTATGGGGGAGTGGCATTCGGCCATGGTAGCCAAGGGAGGAAGAAAATGTGTCATCTAATTGTGGTTTAGAGGTGTGTTTTGTAACGCCGGGATGAGGCGGGGAGTATCGCGTCAGAAGGCACGGACAAGGAGCGGCCCTCCAGCGGAGGGGTACATGAATGAACCGATTACACACCCGAATGAGAGGAATCTTGAGTCTGTATAGGTATGGGACTATAGGTTAAGGAGGGCTTATATGAATTGATTGGTGCTACCTATACCACAAAGATGCATCTTTCTTTCGGTAGCCTATCATGAAAGAACTCCATAGTTAAGTGTGCTTGACTTGGGGTAATTTTGGGATGGGTGACCTCCTGGAAGTTTTCCAGGAAGCGTGTGAGTGAGGACAAAGCACGCTGAAAAGACCCGTGTTGGTTTGTGGGGAGCGGATCCATAAAGCAGCGGGATGTTACAAATGGTATCAGAGCCTCACCTCTCCCAGGCGGTGTGGTTCGGGACGAACTAAGCGAAGCTGGTGGGCATGTAACGCCCGGGATGAGGCAGGGAGTGATCGCGTCGAGAAGGCACGGACAAGGAGCGGCTCCTGCCTCCAAGCGGGGTACATGAATGAACCGATTACACACCGAATGAGAGGGATCCTAAGTTGTATAGGTATGGGACTATCCAGTTAAGGAGGGCTTATATGAATTGATTGGTGCTACCTATACCACAAAGATGCATCTTTCTTTCGGTAGCCTATCACGAAAGAACTCCATAGTTAAGTGTGCTTGACTTGGGGTAATTTTGGGATGGGTGACCTCCTGGGAAGTTTTCCCAGGAAGCGTGTGAGTGAGGACAAAGCACGCTGAAAAGACTTGTTGGTTTGTGGGATTGCAATCCATAAAGCGGAGGGGATGTTACATGTTTAAGTATATCTTTGATTAGGCTTTTGATTAGGAGTTCGTAAATAAGTGTTTAGGTAAGGTAATGGATAATTAAGGGTATCAAGACATGATTAAGGAGTTGGTCTTGCTTCATTAATGAAATAAAACTCATTTTATATAAGAATCATTCTTAAACACAATTCCTTGATTTAAGGAATTAGAGAGAAATACTATTCAAGATTCCATGACTTGGCATCTTGATTTTTAAGACAAAGATTAAAGTGTATCTAAGCAAGCTTAGGTTCTAATTAATCTTAATAAATTATTTTGACTCTAGATTAGTAATTAGAATTTACTAATCTTCAATTAGAGCATATTATTGCTTAGGTTTTGCTAATGTTGTCATTAAGCCCAAAATACACATAGCTAAGGGCAAAACGTAATTTTTCACAAAACCTCCGGGACTACCCAGGCTTAACAGTTGTTAAACATAGTTTAAAAACATCATTTAAAACCTTTTGATGGAGTCTGGGTTCAATTGGCACTTCGTTGATGTAAAATAGCTGCAAGGGCGTTTTGGTCATTTTTCGTATTGGAACTCAAAAATGAGATTCTTCTGCTCTATTAACAAATATAATCCCTATTATCTTCAAAACATCCCCTTGAGGATAATCGAGACTAGCAATCCTCATTTTCGGGTAAAATGACCTCAGGGGCATTTTGGTCATTTTTACACGAAAAATCAGGGTGTTACACTTTGAAATAGTGAAAACAAATGTCAGGTTGTGTCATTTTATTTTTTAGTAAAAGTAACATTTTTCTTTTTTACTTTTTTTTTTAGGGAAAGAGGGCAGCAATACGAAGTCAAGTTGTTAATTCACATGTTTTCTTTGTTTACCGTCAACAAGTATTTTTTCATGGAATATATTAGAGTTGCTACTAGAGTCCCTATCCCTACTCAATTCCCCTTTTATTTATAGTGTCATTGTGCGAATATAATAGGGACAAAGGTGAAAGACACGAGGAAAGACACAATGCCTAAATATTCATGTAAGGTCAATAGAAGAACGAGAAGAAGTTATCTTAGGTGACGAAGGGAGCCAATTGGACCTACTGACAAAGTATTATCTGATTTAAGCTACTTTTTGGGCAAAATTGCAAGGAATTTAGATTTGTGTCCTTTGACTTACACAAATTGGAAAGCTATTCCTGACAAGAAGTCCATTTGGGAATTTGTTAAAGTAAAAACATTGAAACTTTCTTATTTTTTCTCTAAAACATATTTGATTATTTCTAACAATATCATTGTTTATTTTTGTAGTATAAATTCATATTTTGCGGAGCAAGGAAAAAGATGGTACTTGCTCGTATCAATAATGCTTGGAGATGACATAAGACTACTATTAGGAAGAAGCATTTTTTAAGTTACAAAAATATGAGCCAAATGCTGAAAAATCGTCCAAAAGGCATACCAGAATCACATTTTCGAACTTTGATTGCTTATTGGAAAAATGAGGATGTCAAAGTAAGATATTTGAAATCTAGTGCAATAATTATAGTACATCATGCATAAATTCTTCATGCATATGATGTTTGAATAAGTTATACTTTATTGCAATGTAGAAAATATGTTAGCAGAATGTGAGAAATAGGGCTCAACAAAAGTTTAGGCATCGGATGGGACCAATAAATTTTGTAAGAATACGTGCAAGATTGGTATCATCTTTATGCAAAATTTCTAATTACATATGTGTATATAAGTATATGTTGCTTTTATGTGTGCTAGTTCTGTTTTGCTGAGTGATATTTGAATTAAATTTAGTGTGCTAGCAAGGAGAATAATGAACAACCAGCCAAGTAGAAATTTTCATTGAAAATTGCTAAAGCAAGAAGGGCAAACAAGTGGATGAGGGTACTCTTGATGTAATTGTAAGTTTATGATTGGATGCAAGCTATTATTGTGATACATATATTTGTGTGATTCTAATTGTAATTGTAATCACATTTGTTCAAATTAGGCACATCTTCATAGTGAGAATCAAACTTCTAGAGACTTCTGCCATTAAAGCCTTCCAATCTTTATTTGGGAAGGAGAAGCCAGGAAGAGTGTGTTGTTATGGGAGAGTTACTACACTAACTATGTTTAAGAGAAGTGAAGAGATAGCCGCCCTTAAGCAAGAACATGCAAAAGAAAAAGCTTCCTTAGAGGGTAAGGTTGATATGATGCAACAAGAGATGGATGATCTAAAGTCTCTTGTTAAACTACTCCTACAACAAAATAGCTCAGGATTTGATATGGAGGCCTTGGCCGTTCTAACTTGGATACGCTTCTGGTGGTCCAAACAATTCACTTATTGCTCTAAACAATGAAAAGGTATAATTTATTTTATAGTAATATCAATTGATGGCTTATAGTCTTAATACAATTTATTGTTTTGGTGGATTTGATAATTAGTTTCAATGCCTACAAATCAGTATCACTATCTTTACATATTTTAGTTTTTTATCCTTACATGTCAAAGAAGGTTAAATTTCTTCTCATGATGATGTTGTTTTCATTATGCCTTTTGTGCTCTCTTGATATATTGTTAAATGCTGCCATCTATTAATGTGTTTGGGCTATTTGTTTGTACATTTTTACAAGAAAATTATTCTCTATAAAAAAAAACACATTTGTGTAGTAGTGTATGTATGGATTGTTTAAGTTTGTTCAACTATCTTTATTGTAATAGAAAGTTCTAGGAAATTGAAGAAGTGGAGACAAATGAACATTACCAACCTAAAGTTTCTATTGGGATACTTGATGTAACTCTTCAATAGATGATCTAAAGGCTCTATGCGGGAACTAATAGAATTTTCTTGCCTTGGAATCATCAATCAAGTGTTTGAGCCTTGGGGTAGTTTTAGCTTTTGCATTTGCCTTTTCTTGCTTTCCTATCATTTTGTCTTTGGTTTTATTATTGTGTAGTAGGATGTAGGCATGGTTTTCAGTCCTGGTTTAGTGATATTACCTTTTCATTTTTATTTTGTTATTAATTTTAATTCTTGTCCTCAAAGGGCACAATGAGATCAAAAAGGAAAAAATAGGTTTGAAGTGGATTAAAGAATGTAGATTAACTGAGTATATATTGTATATTTTAGTGAGAAGTGTTGTGTTATAGTTTGACTTTGGTTTTTATTATACTATGCTTATTGTTCTGAGTATTGTGGCACATTTTTTAATGCATGATGTGCTCTTATGTTGTGGTGACTAAATTACTTATTATTTCTCTTGATTAGTATTTACTCCAATTGTTATTGCTAAAATTTTTGCAAAGTTGTTTATATATGTGTGTGTGTGTGTGTGTGTGTGTGTGTGTGTGTGTGTGTCTTTTGCTTATATTGACCTTTGTCTTATTTTATTAATTATATGTTTATGGTGTTTAATTTCATGATCTTTTATAGCAAAATCATGTTGAATGAGACGAAGAACCCAATGAGTGAAAGAGATCAACATCTTTTGTGATGATAAAGGACTTCAATGTTGCACTTCATGACTTTTTGTACATAGTAAATATTATTTTGTAACTATCAATACTTAATTAGATGTTATCATGGTTTATATCCTTTTGTTATGTGACATTGAAATAGTATTTTGTAGATGTCATGACTTAGTTTGTATGCCACTTATTAAAGGTTATTAATGTGTGTACATGGATCATATGGATTTAAAAATAGGATTTGATAATTATATATTTGTGCTTGTCATGGATAAATTGATTTACAATGTTTTGTTTCTATTGTAATATTATTATTCAAACCAATATATTACCAAAAGAAAAATTGAAATAGGCAACACTTGTAAAATTGTGTCTTATAAATGTAACGTCCGATTTCTGCCTTTGAGTACAAATGACCAAAATGCTCCTAAGGTCATTTTTACCCGAAATTAACAGTTACCCGAAGTCCTTGAATGGGTCAACTCAATGTTGGAAGGGGATTATATCTGTTATGTTTGATATCCAAGGTGAAAATCTCATTTTCCAAACTTTCGGCTCAAAATGACCAAAATACCTCCTGTGTTCTACACGGGTAAAAGGTGCCATTTGAGCCTGGAACTTTTCCAGGAAGTTTGGAATAATGTTTATGAGTAATATTTGATGTTTAGTCGGCTTAGAAGGTCCTGGGCCGTTTTAGTGCAAAATTACCATTTTACCCCTAGAACAGTGTACAGTGAGCCTAATGACACAATTAAGCAAACCTAAGCAATATTAGGCTCTAATCGAAGATTAATTTATTTTAATAATTAATCTAGAGTCAAAATAATTTATTAAGGTTAATTAGAACCTAAGATTGCTTAGTTAAACTCTAATTGCATTCTTTAATTTAAGATTCCTAGTCATGGAATCTTGAATAGTATTTTCTCTCCAATTCCTTAAATTAAGGAATTGTGCCATACCTCATTTGACCAAAGAATGATTTTAAAATTGTTAATCTAGCAAGATTACCCTCCTAATCAAGTCTTGACAACCTTAATTAGCCAATTACCCCACCTAAACACTTTCTTACAATTCCTAACCAAAACCTTAATCAAAGAAACACCTAAACACATCACTAAACCAAAATTACATGAGCAAATTAATCCTCCCCCTTTGGCTGCAAATATGGCCGAATGCATGGCCCAAATAAAGTGTCACATGTTGGATTTTATCTCACTCAAAGAGTCATGCCTTGCCTATACTTGTGCCCATACTCAACCATGCCTAGCCATACTTTTGTAAGAGATATTTCCTCCCTCCTCCTCTCCAAAATGGCGCCGGTTCCTCCTCCCTCTTTGAAGACTCAATGTTGAAAATTTCTATAAATACCAAGCCTTGAAGAACCTTGAGACACTTTGGTTCATTTGCTAAGTTCACATTTCTTACAAAAAATTCTCTCATTTCCTCTCAAATTCCTTCACTTTGGCCGAATTCTTCCTCCAAGTTTCAAGAGGATTTCCTTCTCATTTCATCAAGAGAACAAAGCTTCCTTTTATCTCTTTCAAAGATTTCATTTGGTAGGGGTTTTCTTTCAAGTTTTTCTTCACTATCTTTGAAAAAGTTTCTAGCTTTCCCTTGGTTTTTAAACTCTTTTCTTCTTCCTTTGTATTTTCAGCCATGGTGCCTTTTTTTGAACAAAACTTTAGCTTGATGATGAGTTCATGGAAATGGTTTGGTGTTTGTCATGAGAAAAACCTCTAAAGCTTGGATCTTGGTCTTGAACTATATATAAACCGGTTTTCCCTTTCTTTACAAGTTCAAAGTTTTGGTTTTTCATTTCCTTTCCCTTATGATTTCGGTTCCTTCTTGGTTTTTCCTAGTTCAAAGTTTTGGTTTTCATTCCTCTAAGGTTTCGGTTTTCCTTTTTCCTTATCTTGTTCAAGCTTTGGTTCCCATTTCTTTTTCTTCTTGGTTTTGGGAAAAAGGTTTGTTAAAAATATAAGAATGATTCTTTGAATGTTTGTTGTGGTTTTTGCCACTTGAATAATTTTCTTGAGCTTGATGATGAAGTTCAAAACCTTAAGACTTCCTTGAAGTCTAGGTGCTAAGAATTCTAAAGTTTGCCTTATGATACATAATGAGTTGAGATTTTATGTTCCTTTAAAGTCTTGCAAAGATCTAAAATAAGATGCATTCATGTTTACTTTAATGCTTTGCATAGCATGTTTATTTTCAAGTCATCACTAAACAACTTAAAGATTAAAACAAGAATATGCATCCTCACTTAATAAATCTCAAAGCCTACCTATTTCAACCTTAAAGTTGATTGTTTATTTGGGGTAAATACCTCAAGGGGCCTAGAGCACTAAAATAAAGAATTGAACCTTGCATTTCATGTTTACTTTCTTGCCTAGTATGTTTATATTTTATGCCATCACTTAAATTCTAAAGATAACAAATGAGTGCATCTCATGTTTATTTTATGTTCTCACTTTATTTTTCTAATGAAGAACAAAAATGAGGTGCATAGCATGTTTAAGTTTATGTCATCACTTTAATGATCTAGAGCTCAAAGACTTGCCCAAGTATCCTATGTAAGGTTTTAAGAAAATGTTGGTTTTTCAAAGAAGCCATTTGGCCTTGTGGTGATGATGATGGACTTAGTGTGAGTTCTTCTAATCACAAGTGTCCATAGTTCATGCTTTGCAATTTTTATAAGCTTAGGAGCACCTAAGCAACATTATGAATGAAATTATATATTTTAAATCTATTTTATGAGCAAGTTAATTTAGCTACTGACCTCATGTGTAATTACATGATTTTAATGTGAGGATTTGAGTTCTAAAAGAGTTTTGAGTTCCTCAAACCATTCCAAGAGAAACTAGCAACTTATATGCATTTAAATCAAGTGATTATGTGATTCTATGAAGCTTATGTTTTGGTTCTGCCCTTTATGTTTGGCTACTGTATAAATTCTATTCTAAGGTGTTAAATTGTGTAAAATTATGTTTGAGTGAAGTAAGGAACGTTTTAGAGAAGTTAGAAAAGATTAAGTAACTAAAAAGGGTTCAAATTGAGAATTTTAGAACACCTAGCTATGGAAAAATGCAAACATGTTCCAACATGATTAATTCAAGGAGAAATGGTTCATAATTAGTAAAACATGTATAAAAACCCTTCATAAATGATTAGGTATTAATTACAAAGTTTAAGGTGATGATAAGGATTTAAAATGGAAATTCTAGCACACTTAGACATGGTAATATACAATTCTGTTCCAGCATAGTTAGATTGAGGCAAAATGACTTATAACTTAGTAAACATGCCTAAGAATCCCTCATAATTGGTTTAGGAATTGATTATGGAGCCTTAGACGAGACGGATCTTAAAAAGGGTCACGAACGAAGATTCTAGAGCTTCGTAAGTGTATGATATTTTTATGCCCTTAAATGCATAATGGTGTTTGGAATTTTTAGTAAGCCTAAATCTTAGTGAAAATTATAAGTGATGACCTCTTGGGTGTAATAAAGATGTAATATGGGTATTAAAATAATTAGAATATAAGTTTAAGACCCTAAGGGCCAAAGCATAAAACAATATGAGACAGGAAGTGTGATGTAAGAATGAGACCGAGCGAGTGTGCTTGTGTTATATATGAATGTGTTAATGACATGAGTTTGATAGCATAAGGATTCATGTTGTGTTGTGATGATGATTTTGGTATGTTATGGGCATAATGCATGAGACCATGTGATATAGATGAATCAAAGAAAATATGTTTTTATGATTAAAAGGTTTATTTGATTGAGGAATTTATGAGACAACATGCATTATGTGAGTTATGTGGCATGACTCAAATTTGAGGAAATTCGAGTGCAAGTCGTTATGCTGCCAAATTTCCATCAAATTTGAGAGACTTAAGAAAGTTTTGAAAAATAAGATGTTTAATGTGACACAGAGACGTACTTCTCCTGCTACGGTGAGGAGAAGGTAAAACCGTGAGGGCATCGACATTGGCCTCCAAAGCGAACAAAGTCGTTGGTCTTAACCAGTCGATGCGTTTCGAAGAAGGAAAAAGTCCCATGATAGGTGATCCTTAGGGCCCCTACCCGTACTCTAAGAGTCGGGATTATTATGATGATTATGATTATGATTCGCTTATCAAGAGGATAAGTAAGAACTAGTGACGACTAGTTAAGGTATGAGCTCATAGCCTAGTTTTAGGGGTGCGATTACTATTATGATGCTTAGTGTCATAAGTTTGAGAAGAAGGAACGATGTTCAAGAGAAGTTACATGCCACTTATATGATGAGTGATTATTGTTTGGTTTGCCTAAAGTAATGCCATGCATTCATGTTCTACTATGCTGCATATACGCATTAAGATTCATTATAAAAGACACGGACCTTGGATAATTATCTTGAAAACCTCATAATGAACCTGTGCATGTTTAACCTGTTTATAATAAACCCAAGGTTCCTAGGGACGTAAACGATGACACTAGGATAAAGGATTTCCCCTGAGATTCTTTAGCAAGATTCTCACCCCTTTCCTGTTTCTTTCGTTACGTCTCCAGGCTGCGATGGCGTCGTTCGTGATTTTTGTTGATGCACCCATTTGGAAGCTACGACCGGATCATCAGTCCTACCACTTCGAGGGTCATTGTGCTATACGCATTTTTGCATACGTGAGTAATCCATTTGCATTCCCAGTTTCAGTTTCCGCTTCACCCGACTTCTCCCTATGGTGATGATTTGATATTCGAGAGGACACGACCCGCGACGGGCAGAACGTCGCCCGACCATCATCTTCAGCAGTATGCGGCTAGGAGTACGTTCCTCGCCGAGGCATTCGAAGACTCCCGTAGAGATCCCCTCATCCTTTCTGAGGGTCTGCCCCTACGATTCCCATGGATATTGGGAGGGGTAGCGAGAAGACGGTCATGAGCGGAGGCTAACACGACGCCCGAGATGCGCCACATCGTGGAGGTCATGTTCACCCACCCTTCCATCTTCATGCACCCGAGGAGCTTGCCCAGTTCATTGGGTATGTACCACCGTGGACGAGGAGGAGCATCATCCATAGTTCGAGGGATGGGGTAGTCTCAGCTTGGCGATATATCTTTTGGGACTTCTCTTGTATCCGCTATTTATGTTTTTGTGTATTTTATGATTCTGTATTGCATGCTCTGCCCACTGGTATGGGTATGACTTCATATTATCTTTCAGTTATGTACCTAACTATTATGATTAATATTATGATGGATGATCTTATGATTAAGATGTTCCTTGTTGCTTTTGTTTGTATGATTCATTTGCTTTACCTTGCATGATTTAGTTGCTCTTCCGCTTTATGTTTCATTGACATTATACGCAAAGGCTCGCATTTTGTTTTACGCATAGTAATCTCTTAGAAAAAAAATTACCCATATTTTCCGCTAAGTTATTTTCTTAAAAGAGGTTTTAAAGGAAGTAATAACTAATAATTAATCTTAACGCATCCTAGGCGTGTTCGGGTTAAATATTAGGGTGTTACAATAAATACTAGTATCATGTGTAAAACCATTGTCTATTAGGATAGATAATGCTTGTAAAACTGTTTCCTATCAATAAGAATACTAAATATAAAACCGTTGCTTATAACTAGCAGCACTTTTAAACCGTTGCTTATATTCATCATAGCAATAGGTGCAAATCGTTGCTTAAAACTTGGCAAGGTTAAAAAATATTCCAAATATCAAATATTACTAACGGTGTAAAATCGTTGCCAAATGAAAGGCAACGGTCAAAACCGTTGTCTAATACATACCAATGAAACCGTTGTCTATTCTATTGATAAAGGCAATGGTTTTTATTTTCCGTGGCTGAAAGTATAAAATCGTTGCCTAAAGGAATAGGTAACGGCTACATACTCCATAGTTGTAAAACCATTGCCTATTCTAAAGGCAATGGTTTTCTTACATATAGCCACGGTTTTTGGCCGTTGCCGAAGAACAAAAATGTTGTAGTGATATATTATGGAGTATATGTTGAGTGCCATTGCTAAGGCAAAGAGAAAAAAGTTGTAGTTCCTTATAGAATGCTAACCAGAATCTTTTAGAATACTAGATATCCATTGGCTAATGAATGATATAAGTATATGGTGGGGACAGATCACAATCAACTCCTTAAAGCTAATAAGGGGAACAAAAAAAGATGCTCAGAAAGAAAGTCCCAAGAAAGCTAGCCTAAGAAAGGAAAAAGAGAAGAAAAGAAAAGAAAACAAATAAGAAGAAGCTAGAAGAAAGAAGACCAAGAAAAAGGAAGAGAAAGCTTGTTCTTCTAGAAAATGAAGAAGACGACTCTGAGGAAACTCAATTTGAAGATGTGCCCATGAGAAACTTAGAGAGAAGAACCAAGAATAGAGAAGAAAAGAGGCAAAAGATACAGGAAGAGACTTCAGAAACTAAGGCACAATCTTCAAAAGTGAAAAGACATAAGGAAGACCTGAAACTCCCCCTAAGAAGACAAGAGATTGAGTGGAAGTTTAGAAACATTCCAAAGGGTGTGTCTAGAGGCTCACTTGTTCTAAAAGAACAATTGATTGCAAAATAAGCAGGAATAGTAGTGGAAGATGAGTTTGCATTTTTGATGATGAGGCTATTGAAGATAGACTCATGGAAAGCAAGATTCTTCAAGGAAAATGCTACAATTTCTGAAAGCTCAAAAATCCTAGCAAGCTAGAGGAGGCTTAGAAAGCCCAACAAGCCAGGGAATTCAAAGCTCCAATAGAAGTCAAAATGCTACAATTTCTGAACCTTTTATAGTGATCAATGAGCAACCCTTAGGTCTAATTTTTGAGTAGTTTCCCATTTCTATTGTTGTTCCTAGATCAAAACCACCTTCTAAGATAGCTTCAAAAGTTTGTTAAGAAAGTGCTTTGGAACTAGCACTTGATCTCAATGATGTGATTGAGAAGAAATCTGACAATCCAAGGAGCCAGAGAAGACAATTTCTGAAAATGGTGAGGACTATATGTCCTTGAGTCGATACTCAAATCTATCCTAAAGGATATGGAGGAAGAAAAGTCTCATGTTGAAGGGAAGGGCACAGAAGAATCAAACCTCTACATAAATGAACTTACCACTACTTTGGAGCCAATAATTGAAGAGCCTGAGGATCTTGAAGAGCCAGAAAATCCAATTATTCTCTTGTCCTGAAAAGAATGCCACGACCTTTACCATTTATCAGAATTTATGGAAGAATAAAAAGAAGCCTCAGAAACTGAACCAGAACTTATTGTTAAACCTGTTGCTGAGGTTGAGAGGAGGCATCTTAGAAATTTCAAGGTTCTAGTGACATAGTTCCTTTAAACTTATTTGATAAAGAAGTTTATACACAAGTTGAACTTGCCAACAACCCTCCACCTCTCACAGAATCTCAATTCCCGTTGCACAAGTAAAGAGACTTAGCTGGAAGATTGGATAAAGTTGAAGCAACTATCAAGAGATCTTGGAGCTTAGATAAGAAGACATGAAGATTTACTCCTGTAGATCCTTCATGAGCTTAAGAGTCTTAGAAATGGTGGCTTGTAATGGCATGACTTTGCACACTCTATAACACCCTAACTTTTAACCTAATTTGCTCGAGTCGTATTATGGTTAATTTTTAGTTATTATGTCTTTTTGTCTTAGAACTTAACTTATTCTTCTTTAAAACACAATTAATAAACATATGGTTACATTTCTTTTGAACTTTAAAACCAAAATACAAGCCATGTATGCGTATAAATATGGGTCAATACACATATAATAATAGCAATCATATAAACCTCATCATAATATATACATAAACCATAGCAAAATATGACATAACTGGATGACACATGATAACCATAACGTAATAGTGACTTCCATAAACTCAAAGGACATCCTAAGATACTAAGCTCACCGATAAAGGTTGATCATACAATAATCCAAAAGCTAAACATTATTATAGCATAACTAAACCAGTCATAGGTACATATCCATCAAGAGACTAAGCTATGAACGGGTATAAGGGATATGACAACCCTAAAGTTGTAGGTTGAAAAGTGTATGAAAAGGGAGGTTGAATCATGCTTTCACTTTTCTTTCCCTATTTTTAAAACTTTTAAATAAATACTATCAAGTGTTCACTTGAAGTGTAGTGGAAAGATTATTACAGATTTTCTGAAATGTTGAAAAAGAGAATTAATTAAAAAAAATTTCAGAAACGTGTTGAATAAAAACACAAAGCAAAATGTAAAAAAGATGAAGGAAAAAGAGATGTATTGCTCAAAAAGTTTTTATCCTGGTTTGACCAATATACCTACATCTAATTCTTAACAACTTGTTGAGTTTCACTAAATCAACCATTTCTCAACCTTGAGAAAGTTAGATAGTCATTCTATAGCCTTCTCAAGCTATCTCACGTGGCCAGGAGCATACTCTATTGTCACTCCCAAGTAGTCTTTGACTAGTCTTTACAAGCTAACTCACAATGATCACTACTGAATCAGAGTACAAAGATATTTGTAGGTTGGTTAACTCTAACTACCAAACACTCAAGTTTTTACAAAATAAAATAGTGCATGATCTGAAAACTTGAATGACTTCTTCTAACAATTCTTCCTACGAAGAAAGTGTTATCTAATAAGAACTTAGAAAGAAGATTTTTATAGAAACGGAAACTGATTACAAGCAGGAATAACTTTGTACAAAAAGAAGGAGGATTCTTGCATTCTTGAAGGATTTTGCAAGTTTTTCAGCCAAAAATCTTGAGTTGTAAGCACATGACCTACTTTTATACTTGATCTTCAATTTCAGACCATCTCCTTCATCTATTTTGCTAGTGACACGTGTTGATTTTCTTTTTTGTGTCTTCAAAATGCAGTCTAGAAGACTAACTCAGCTGTGTCAATGCCACTTTTGCAGTTATAGAGACTTGTGAAATTGAGGTTTATGAGTCTATCTTCAAAAACTACTTTTTGCTTTCTAAACAGGCTTCTGAACCTTTTCTTCTAGAAGCGGGACGGTTGGCCAAGTTAAAAAGTGAGATGTCACTATCATTCCCTTTTTGGGTTTGACTTTAACTTGAAATTTGAATTTTCCTCCCATTCTATAAAGTGTGCACCGTTTAAGAGTAAACGTGCTTTCTGAAGCGCTGATTCAGTTTCTAAATTTCCCTTTGATCTTCATTATTTCAATCTGAGATTGTTAGTGAAAATATCATTATGATTGAAGACAATAACCATAACTTGCTTTAGAGGAGGATTGATATTTGCATTGTAAATCATTTTCTGAAGGCAAGGGCTCCTTTCTAAAGATCTAAAGCTTGATTTTTTGTTCTTGAATTCATTTCTTCTTGTATTACACATACTAAAGTCCATTTCAAGGATTATTTTTCAATTCGTTTAATTCTGAATCTCTTTGAATGAGATTAAACATGTTTACACATGATATCATGAAAATAAAACTTGTTTGAGGAGTTATATGCTAACAAGAATGGTCCTGTTAAGTACTCAAGAAACTCAAGTGAAAGATTAGTCATTCATCAAAATATTTTAACAAAATTGGTTTGTTGTCATTCAAAACTTTAAGTGATAATGCTTTTTGAAGGATTCTAGAGCTAGCAAAAGCTAGTGCAAAAAGGGAAAGCTATCTCCATGCTTCCACTGTGAATCTCTATCCGATTCATAGCACAACTCCTATGTCCACGTCTCAAGGAAGACCGGACAATGCCATCATCCTCATCTAGAGACTACACAGATGAAAGGAGAGGGATGAGAAACCTATTCAAGATTCTCAGGGCTTCCTGACTCTAACATAAGTGTCATCGTCTTTGTCCCTAGCCACTTAAGTTTTCATTATGAAACTGATGTACGTGCATAAGGTTCAATTTTAAAACTTCTCAAATCTATTTATCCGAAGTGGGTGTCTTTTAGCATGAGTCTTAATGTCATGAATACAACAGATATCTCATGTATGTATGGCAATGCCTCAAGTGCATAAATAACATTGGCATACTCACAACATGAGTATGTAGCATTCAAATATAAAACACAACATAAGGCGAGGTATTTAAGCATGAGATAAGCTAAAGAACTAAAGCCACTTAACACATAAAGCACATGATTAAGCACACCAATAGAGCAATAACATAATATATATCTTTACTTTACTTTCTTAGGTGACTTGACATTCAAATTTTGTGATGGAGTGACAAATAAATGAATGCATGACAGGACAAGCATGATGATGTTAGCTCCAAAATCCTTTAGAAAACTCAAGTGCAAAATATTTTGAGTGATAACATAACCAATTTCGAGAAAGCATTTTGAAGAAGGACTGATCATTTTCTTGAGTTTCATGAAGCAACTAACAAGTCTTTTATGTTGGCATAATATGGTTCTCAAAATGAAAATATTTTTTCACATGACATGTGGAAACATGTTAATCTCATTTGAAGAGATTGAGACTTAGTGAAAGTGAAAAATATATCATGGGATGAATGAACATATGCTCAATGAATTTAAGAAAACTCTCAAGTATAAGAAACTAAGGCTTAGATCTTCAAAAAGTAGCACACAACTTTAGAAAGCATATTTCAAGTGAAGATTTCAATCAAACTCTAAAGCAAGTGCATACTCCAGCCTTCAATCATCATGATCAAATCATTTCATCATCAACAAATTCTGATTGAAGACTAGAAGCTCAAAGAAAAGTTAACAAATTGTTACCACACTTCAAAAGCACGTTTCACTGAAATGGTGTATTTTATAGGAAAATAAGGGAATTTTGAAATTCAAATTTTAGAGTCAAACCCAATTAAGGAAATACGTGACATATCTTCTGCTAACTTGGTCAACTATCTCAGCTTCTAGAAGGAAAAGTTTAGAAAACCTAATTCAGAAAGTAAAAAGCAGTTTATGAAAGTGGCCTCAGAAATCTCTATTTGACAATGGCTTGCAATTGGTTTAACAATGCTGAGCTACTCCTCTAGACTATTTTTCCAAGACATAAAAAGAAGATCACCACGTGTCACTTGGAAAATAAATCAAGGGCAACGATCATAAAGGCAATATCGAGTATAAATAGAGATGTTGTGCTTACAATGAAAAATGACTTTTGCTCAAAAGTGCTGAAACACTGAAGAAATTTCTCTTCATTCTTTGTAATGTTTATTACGTCTGAATTTTTTTTTTTGTACATATGATCAGTTATTCATCCTTTTCAAGTTATCTATGTTTTTTCTTTAGCTCTAATACATATCTATGCTCTGATATATCAAGCTTAGCTAATCGTATACCATGTTACGATGTATGCTTTGATAGTATTTGCATTTGCTCTGATTTGCTCTATTTTTAGCATGCTCTGATACTTAGCTACATCTGTGTTTTTATATGTATGATTAGCTCTGTACATATCGATACATGCTCTAATATATACATAGCTCTGATACATATATTTATTAGTGCTCTAATATATATTCTTTAATACACGATCTTGTTTGTTTTTCAGATAAAAACATATATGCTTTGTCACACAAATATGAAGTTTTCTGATCATAACTTCAATAACATATGCTCTAATACAATTGTAATCAGCTTCTTTCGAACTTCAGAAACTTTTGTCACATACACTGATATAGTTGTGATCAGTCTATTTTAAGCTTCAGAAACCTTTTTGGTGTGCAAAGCATAGTTTTAAAACTTAGACCGGTGATTGACTCAAGTGAAGCACAGGGTCATTGGGTCATTAGTTCAACCAATGGGTTATTGGTTAAACGGATTTATACAAAATATATATATATAATTTTCAATAAAATAATAATTAATTAACAATTTGATATACAAACATATAAATAAATAACATGAATTCCTAAATATTGTTCACATTTTACAATCACGAATCACAATTAACAAGTATAAAACATAATTACACAAGCAAACTCACAAAGTTTTACATAACAAATTCACAACTCATGATAATACAAACAAAATTATTGCATTTTTTTATAAGTTAGATTAGAAATTTTTTTTAAGGTTTTTAAAAAAATGACATCATTTAGCAAAAAAGAGCAAAAGAAAAAATCACTCGACCCAGTTTATTCAACCAACTAGTCATCGATTTTGATACAAACCCAAGGAATCAAACCGTGTATACCTTTTGATGCAAGACCAATCCAAATAGTGGCTCAGACTGATTTCATAACCAATTCAACGGTTTTTTGGTTTAACTAGCCGGTCCAAGTCATTTTTCATAACTATGGTACAAAGTCTATATGTGGCATGGTTTTATGCACAAAACCATCGTGTTTCAAAAAACGTGTTTCAAAAATTTGTTTGGATAAAGACATGCTGAGCATGGATTCAAGAACAAACTTATATATCACAAGTATTACTCACTTTATTCAAACATGTGAATTTTTAGAAAAGTCAAAATGTTAAAAAATCAAGCTATGTTTATTTAGAAAGCTTAAATGCTCATATCTTTTCCCAAATTTACTCTGATACCTCTTAGAATGCTCTGATACCTCTCAGAATGCACTTTGAGTAACTTCAGAAACCTTATGTACAATAAAAACAGCTGATTTCAGTCACTTAAGGCAATGAAATGTTTTTGATTTTATCCATATCATGCCTTAAGAAAAAGACTTGAAAAACATATCATATGATGTTTTGAAAGAGCATTAGTTATCATGCTATATATCCTATTATATTTCTTTCAAAATCTCTTCAAAAGATTTTTTAAAAATTAGTTTGTCATCATAAAAAAAGGGGAGATTGTTAGCTCTGAACCTTTCAAAAAGCCTTATTGCAAAATGTCTTGAGTGATAACACAACCAATTTTGGGAAAATATTTTGAAGAAGGACTAATGTTTACCTTGAGTTTTGTGAAACAACAAACAAGTCATTACATTAACATAACACGGTTCTTAAAGTGAAATTTTTTTCACATGACATATGCAAACATGTTTAATCTAGTTTGAAGAGATTGGGACTTAATGAAAGTGAAAATATATTGTGGAATGATCATATATATGCTTAACATATTGAAGAAAATTTTTCACATACAAGAAACTAAGGTTCAAATCTTCAAAAAGTAGCATACGACTTTAGAAAGTATATTTCAATAGAAGATTTCAACCTAACTCTGAGCAAGTGTATCTGCAACCTTCAATCAACATGATCACAATTATATCATCATCTACAAGTTTTGATTGAAGATTGAAAGATCGAAGAAATTTTCAAAAACTGATAAGCACTTCAAAAATCATATTTCACAGTGAAACGGTGCACTTTATAGGAAAATGAAGGAAATTTGAAAATCAAATTTAAAGTCAAACCGTCATAGACTGATGTGACATCTCTTCTGCAACTTGGTCAACTACCGTAGTTTTTAGAAAGAAAAGTTTAGAAACCTCATTCAGAAAGTAAAAAGTAGTTTCTGAAGGTGACCTCAGAAACCTATATTTCACAATGGCTTCTGAACAACTTCTGACAATGTCAGAGCTACTCCTCTAAGCATTTCCAAGACATAAATAGATAATCAACATGTGTCATTTGAACAACAAATCAATGGCAATGATCATAAATGAAAAACATTTATAAATAGAGATGTTGTGCTTACAACAAGTGAGACTTTTGCTCAATCAAAGAGATAAAACACTAAAAAAATCCTCCCTCGTTCTCTGGAAAGTTTATTACATCTTGCAATCAGTTTCTTGCTTGTAAAAATCTTCTTTCTACATTCTTAGTATCATACGTCCTTCTTAGGAAAAATTGATAGAAAGAAGTTATTCAAGTTTTCCAAGTCTATTGTTGTATATCTTACAAAAACTTGAGTGTTGGTTAGTTTGAGTGATAAACCCAAACACAAACCTTTGTATTCCCAATTTGGTAGTGATCATTGTGAGTCAACTTGGAGAGGCTAAGCAAAGACTACTTGTAATGTGAGGAGAGTATACTTGCTGGTCACGGTGTTAGCTTGGAGAGGCTAGTCAAATACTCGGTTGTGATAACGAGTGTACTTGCTAGTCATTGTGTCAACTTGGAGAGGCTACTTAAAGACTACTTGGGTTGTGATAGTAGAGTAAGCCGCTGGTCACTAGTAAGAGCTTGGGAAGGCTCCTGTAAATACTATCCAACCTTCTCGAATTGAAAAAGATTTTAGTGAAACTCAACGATGGTTAAGAACTAGATGTAGGTAGGTTGGCCAAATCAGGATAAACACCTGTAGTATCTTTTTCTCCTTTATCTTTCTTTTATTTTACTACTTTGTACTTATTATGTTGTGATTTCTGATAAATAGCTTATACGAGTTATTTATACATGTTAGTGTTTCGAAAGTTATTTTTTGATATCGCTAACACTGTTTCCACTGCACTTCAAGTTATATACTTGATAGTTTTTTGTTTAAGCTTTTCCAAAAAGTAAAAGAAAAGAAAGGTGAAGCAAAATTCAACCTCCTTTCTTGTGCGCTTTTCTACCTACACTAAAAAGTCCTACAATGCTTAGGATAGAAAGCTTCGCCCTTCCCACTACTATAAATACCATATGGGCCCTTTCTTTGGCATCTTTGAAGCGAATGAATCTCTAGGTCTTTTTTTATAGGCTTCATGCTTATTTTTGTTTTCCTCTAAGCTATTTTCAAAAGTAAGTGGTCTAGTTAGTACTTGGCATGACCAGTAAAGGTGTATTTTTTACCATTCTTCACTATAATGGTCTAGTTAGTCCCATATTATTATTAGGGATAAATACATTATACCTCCCTAAATTTTAGGTTATATGCAATTTACCCCCTGACTTTTTAAAATGTGCATTACGACACCCTGAACTTTCCAATCTGCAAACACCCCTTAGTATAATTTTAGCAACTAATAAAGGTAAGATTTATGTACACTTAACCCTCTTGAAGTTTCTAATTTGTGCAACCCAACATCTTGTCCATGAATACTATGAGCAAGTAACCCCTTGATTTATTTATTATGTGCAACCTGACATCTGCTATGACTCAAATTTTGGGAAGGTTTTTTGCACAGTTCGAAAAGTTCATGGTATCGTAATGCACGCTTCACAGTTGGAAAGTTTAGGGAGTCATTATGCACATTTTGAAAAGTTGAGGTTTAAATTGCACATGACCTAAAATTCATGGGGTAAAATACATTTAACCCTTATTATTATGTAAATAACTAAGTGTTGGAGAATTTTGTTTTGATAAATTAGTTTGGTAGAATTATTTAAACAATGGCACGCACAATTTATCATTATGCTATACATTCCTTCTTTTTTCCCATTTGTTTCCCCTTTTCCCTTACAACATGATGATGATTGATAAGAAAAAAGAAAAAAGAAAAATTGTAGTGTATTATATAGATTCAATCTTCAAATTAGTCCCTAAAGTTGTATATGTGTGAGTTATTTTGGTTTCTGAGATTTAGAAATTAACTTTTTAATTTATTCCTTAACATTGTAAAATGTGAATTATATTAGTCCCTAATCATATGCCTGATATTATTTCATCACTTTTTTGTGAACATTTCACATTAATTGACATGTTAGTGATATAATGACGTTCTATTTGACCTTTGCAAATGAAATTGCATGGAGATAACATAATTCAAAACTATAATATGAATTTAGCTTACAAATAACATTGTTAATGTATTTGATATATGCTAACACTTTGAACTTCTTATTCAAGCATATCACTTCAGAGGCATGGTAGACTGTTAATTTATTACAAGTATATCATTTAACATGATACATTGGTGAAAACGTGAAGGTAAAGTAATATAAAATGGAGTTAGAGACTAACTTGATTTATATTTTGCAATAACATGGACTAAAAGTTAACTTTTAAATTTCAATGATTAAAATGACTTACGCATACTATTTCAGGGACTAACTTGAATACTCACTAAAATTACATATCAATATTGAGTATTTTTAAATTCTTAATAAGATGTCATATATGTTAGTGAGATGTGGAGTTTATCATCAGTGTATTCTTTTCCTTGTAAACCTAACAAAATATGTTGTGGAAAATATGGAAACTAATATTCATTAGTCATCTTGTAGTCAAGTTGAAAATAATTTCATGAAAACACGTTCTTTCGTTAGAACACTACTTTCATGAGAAAAAAGTTATATTTATACTCTATCCATCTAACAATAATAATTGCCTTGGGAAATTGAAAAAGAATTTGGTATATTAAAAAATTAATGTATCTGACAATAAATTGTAGCTGGATACATTAGATTTTTAATGTACCAATTTCCCTCAATTTCCCTAGGTGATTGTTATTATTGGATGAAGGGAGTAATATTTCATGAGAAGAACAATGATAAATTCCTCTACACATTTTCCTACATATTTTTCTACATGCTAAATGAAGTAGATTGAATTCATGTCTTGAAATCTTAAAAAGTAATCAAAACTTAATTTATTTAAAATTTAGGGGATTCATAAGAAGATAAAGTAGGAGGCTTTTACACCCTTCTAAAATTAAAAAAATCATTAATTACACAAATACCAAACTGCATCTTTAATTACCTATTTGCGAAGTTTGCCCTATATAGGAGAAATTGTTGCGAGTTCTAGTGATAACATATTAACGAGTTGTAACTTGCATGTTTTCCTAGTAATATGCAATCGTTGTAACTTGAAGCAATTTCAACTTAGTTTAGCTATATAGCTTAATTACCAAGCTTCGAGTGATTTTGCTTCCATTATTTCATCTTCCTATGTTGTTGTTCAATTCGCGTGAGAGAAAAATTAATGAGAAATATTACATGTAAGTTCATTGTTTTGTTGGGGGGTAATTACCACTATAAGGGAAATAGGCACATTTGTGGTGAGAGTGCAACTCTGTATTGTTGTTGATCCATCTATCATGTTGTTGGAGTTAAAGAGCAAAATACTATAGCAGTTGCAGTAGCCACACATGGAAATCAAAAAGATATTTTATAGGTTGGCCTTAACAATTGAGCAAGGCATTATCAACACTAAGACGTTATAGGTGACCAATGATGCTGAGATGAGGTTAATATTTGACATGAGCAACAAGTTTCCAGAAGTTTAGATCATGGAGGTGTTAGTCATCCTGAGAGGAGTGTTACTTTAGCTCTAGGGGATCCATTCCTTAACCATCATACATAGTGAGCTTAGTGCCTTAGTTTCCACTGGCATTCGAAGCAGCACAATAATCTCCAATAACATTTGAAACGGCTCAATGTTCCCCAACTTTGAAAAGTCTGCAAATCCTAATGAACATCTTAGTCTTGCACAACTTAGAGTCCAAGTTGTATAGTCATTGCCTCAACCTACCGGAGGCATTGGGGTGGTGCTAGTTTAGTGCCCGTTTGCAATAGTGGAGGCTTAGATGAAGAGACAAATCATGTTACCTGAGGTCAGAGAGGAGGTCTGAGTCCAAGTTTGTTCCTCAAGATCACGTAGTCACTATTCATCACTAAATCTAGAAGCAATGTATCTGCAGATTTTGTAGGAATCGAATCAACGGTTGGTGGAGCTTTCAAATCTAAATGGCAAAGGGAGTTCCATGTCGATCAACTGTTTTGCTATAAGGATGCTATAATGTTTACTGTTAAAAATTACAACATCTGAAAATTTTACAAGTTTAGAGTTCATGACTCAAACCACGCAATTTATAATGGCAAGTGTGTGAAGTTTTGTGCTAGGTGTAATTAGGCTATATGTGTGTCATATAGCTGAAGAAAGAAATTATTGATTGTTCAAAAATATAATGGGCGGGACATGTGTCTTTACTTCACAATCGTAACACCATCACCAATTGGATAGTAATGTCATGTGTCACATCATACTCCCCATGGTGCAAGCGGATCCAACAATATCCATCAAAGTGTTCCAAGTACACATGGAAGCTAGTTTCAAGTGCAAAACAATGTATAGGAAGGTATGACTCACCAAACAGAAGGCTATTGCTCATATATCTGGTGGCTGGCAAGACTCTTATAATGAACTTCCAAGATGACTTCAAGGTTTATAGTTCTATGTGACAAGTATACCTATATTTCATTTATATAGAACTTAATAGTTCATTTATATGCAATTTACCTGATGTTATAAAACCATGCAATTTCCTAAGGATCATATTTGCTCTATTACTGAGCCTTACCTGTGTGGGTGATATTATTGATCGTAGTTGTGTAGTGTTCTCTCATTTGTTTTGGACATTTCCCCCTGTAGAAGCTTTCAAATATTGCAAATGACTAGTTTCGATTGATGGCACTCATTTATATGGCAAGTATGGCAGCACTTTGTTGATGGCAATGCAAACATTCTACCTATTGTATTTGTCATGGTAGAAAGGGAGACACGGAAGATGTGGTCTTTCTTCCTTAGAAACCTTCGACAGCACATGATATCATATAATTTCTGACGACAAGATCTATCAAAGCTGCTTTGGCTGAAGAAGGTTGTGGCCGGTACCCTTTAAGGGCATATCACACATTCTACTTTCACCACATCGACTCAAACTTCATGCTTCACTTCAGGCAAAGACACAAAAAAGTCTCTCATCAATGGGGTATATGCAAAGACCCACATCTATTATCTATACTACATTAGATAGTTGATGGTTGAAAACCTAGATATGATTGAATAGGCTAAGAAAATTTGGCATGAAAAATGGACAGTATGCTAACAAGGGTCACCAACATGGCCATATGACCACCAATGTGTTGCCGTCCATCAATTCTGTCATGAAGGGCATTGAAAACTTCATATTATGGCAATAGTGAGGTTTTCCTACTTTCATCTTGATGAGTTATTTTTGAAAAAGGGAAGGTTATGCGACTACCCAAAACCAACTATGTATGTGAGTTGCTCTTCCTAATGTCTGTGGTACTCCACATACCATCTAGGCCACCATTATCAGTCCAGCCTACACCCATCCATAGCATGAAGCCTATCAATATTGACAAGCTCTTGTGGAATATGTGGCTGCCCCCAAGTTGGCGGACAACATGATCCACCTGATGCTACTCTATAATCTTGAAGCATATCAATGAGTAATCATATCAATGAGTGACACAATCCATATCAAATGTATTAACAAACTTTGTATTTAAACCCATCATAGACACAATCCAATTTTTAAATAATAATACAAAAACTTACCCCATCAATAGTAATCATATCAATGAGTGACCTTATATATAATAATCGAGCCCTATTCGAATCTATCCTCTTGGCCAGTCCCTCCTACCTAAACACAGAATCACTCATATCTTAGACATAATTTGAAGGGATAAATGTAACATGAAAATAAAAATATAACATAGTAGAATACCTATTAGCTAGAGGCCACCTGACCTCATAATTGTCCAATCGAGCAAAGTTTCGGGATCCAATAATATGCCCATGACAACAGGAACCGACACAACCTCCAAGCTTCGTCACCTCATGATGGGTCACTCAACACAAGTGGCGATACGTGGTCGCCAACACTGTGAAGTCCCAACTAAAAGGACGCAAAAGTCAAACTATCATAACAGCTGGAGTCACTTCATGTGAACTTGGGAGCTAGATTTATTGGTCATCAAAAATCTAACCAATCATATGAATTATGTATGCCCGAGTATGCTCTACACCACTAACTCGAACATCGCGATAAATCATAATCTCTAGGAAATGTCCCCTCGAACCATGACAGGTTATGTTCATCATAGAACCTGATCTTTGTCCATTTGGCGGTACAGCTCCTAGCATCCTCACACATCACCTATATGTCTCTCCTGATGTGTCCGCCACCAATCTATGCAGCCGAACAGGCAACCCATCAACCTAGAGCCTTGGATGAAATGCCATATCCTCAATGGTGCACTCTCCGTAGGGAAAGTGGAAGGTATGGGTCTAGCGCCATTTGTCAATGAGAGTGCTACATAAAGCACTATCATACTCAAAATGGCCAATCTAGGTTGCTTCCCAAGACCTATATGCCTGAGATACAACTGTGCTGAAGAAATGTGGCAACACTACAAGCCTAGCACACATGGGATGTGACACTCAATCAGAATGTATGAATTTGGAAAAAGATAAAAATACTTAGCTATCATGCTAGATAATAATTAAGTTAAATTAAAATAACATTAATAATTAATAAAGAAAGTACTATTACCCTAAACACAAACTAACTAAATTATTAATGTACATAAATCATTATTACTCATAACAAAAACAACATAAATATTTATCCCAAAACCAAATTATTCAAATTATAAATTTAATCATCAATAAAGAAATCTAATTACAAATATAACTAATTTTTCCTATATACTAAATTACATCTTTAAAACCCTAAATTTGATTAGTTAAAAGCCCTAAACATTTATCGAATTAAACTACAAATCCTACTACTATAATTATTACCTAGTTACAAACCCTAACCAAATCCTAAACCCTTATTACAAACCCTATATATTACTACCTAAAAACATAAAATAAATTAAACTTTTAAAAAAATTAAATTAAAAAAATGAGATATAATTAAAGAAAATTACCTTTTCATCCAATTTCCCTACAATGTGCATGGGTAAGCTCAGCAAGGCAATAAGGATTATTTCTCGCTATTTTAACTGCATCGCAACAACACTTCAGAGTAAAGAGAGTGTGAAAAAGGAAACTTTTTGAAAATGACTGTAAGGACCACTTCCATTGGTTTCGCTTTTATAGGCAATCTGAATTGGAAATTACTGTAAATTACAACAAATTCCTCTAAATATACTAAACATTTGCATTTTTATAATTAAAGATCCGTTGTAGCATTTGTGTGATTAATGTATTCTTTTATTTTATTTTGGGTGAAAAGGCCTGAAATAGGAGGGTGTATCATTTTACTTCACAAGAAAGCTGCAATGTTTTTGGATTTTGTAAAGACATATTTTACTAGGGAAATATGCTCTACACACTTCTACTACACATACCGTGGAGACCGTAATTACTACATTGACGCTATTTTTTTTCGTCTCTTAACGTTAAAAGATAAAAAAAATTGATTATCCACAAAACTAAAATCACTACTTAGATAGAAACATGAAAAACCCTTGCATGTAGTGTTTATATTTATATTCAAATAATAAATAATAAAGTATATACATAAGATTTTTATAAACAATAAAAAATTAAAATTTTCACAGTAAGTGCCCTCAACACATTGATTAAGAAAGTAAAAGTGGAAAGTTATAATTCAATCAATGCATTATGCATGAAAACTAAAAAAAATCTATTTTTTTATCAAAATTTTCTATTTGAATTAATATTCATTTTAGTCTTGGCTTTACACTCTTGAATCATTTTAGTCTCTAACTTTTAAAATAAGTCAGATTAATTCATGACATTATAAAATATGAGTCATGTTAGTGTCTTAACCTACTTTTATTTAATATTCTATCAATTAAATGATGATGTGTAAAATTAATTGACACCTTGACGTATCATATGTGATCTAAGGTAGAATAAAGTTTAAAATTACTCATTTTGATGTCTAAAATTACATAAAATAAGTCATGTGTAAATCTTCATTTCAAGTCATAAAATGACTCATTTTATACAATTTTAGGCACTAAAATGAGTCATTTTAAACTTTATTCTACTTCAGATGATATATGGTATGTTAGTGTATCATTTAATGTTACACATCATCATTTAATTGATAATATATTAAATAAAAGTTAAATAAGAGACTAACTTGACTTACAAGTATAAAGTTATGGACAAAAATGAGCATTAACTCTTCATACTTCTATGTTCTTAACTAGCATTAAAGAGGCCGCGATTAGTGAATCCCAAAAAATTAAAACATATATATAAACTATAAATTAATTATTGATACAGTACATATTATACTCCCTCTAATTGAAAACAACTATCAAATTTTAAATGTGCACAAAATTAAGAAAATAATTAAAAATATTTCAATATTAATTTTCATTTTGATGTTTTATATAATATTATCCTCGACACTACTTATTTTTTTATTATTTCTTTTCATTTACTCTTTCTTCTTTAATAAAGAATATAGCTGGAAAAAAATTAATAATATTGTCAAAATAAAATTTCTATAACAAAACTATGCATGAGGTGAAAAATGCCCCTACCCCCAGGTCCCAAAGCACTAAATATCACACGCACATGAAAGCGCATTTTCTTGATCAATATTTCAACGTTTCTCGTGAACATGCAGTCTCATTATTCCACACTTCTCAGGCACCTTTTTTCCTCCTTGTTTTTGATTGTGAATACTGAAATACATGGCATGAAGCCTAGAATAGCACTGTACGAACTGGGAAGGAGGAGGAGGAAATGCTGGTTTACCAGTGGCCGTGTGGGGACGCAGCACATGACGATATCTGTATCGTCACCATCCCAGAGTGATTATCATAATGCCATGCACGGACACACTCTCTCTTCAACTCTCAACTCTGACGAGAGAGAGAGAGAGAGAGAAATACCAAGAGAAGAGAACACCGTACCACTACAAGAAGAAGAAAACCTAAAAGCAAAACAATACAAAATAGCCACCAGCAGCTGCAGCGCATATGTGTACATGTGTATGTGTGTGTGCATGTTTGAATTAAAACTTACGTCTTCTCTTCTCGCAAAGCAATCAATACCTTCATTTTCCATGTTAGGATTTGATATAAGGTTTCTCTTCCCACGAAAAAGATCCTTCCCTGTTTTTTACCTTAACCAGCTCTAAGCCCTTGTCTCTCTGTCTATCTTTGGCCTCAAACTCAAGCAACAAGTACATGTACAAAAACCACATTATACCATTACCTCATTGCTTCATGATGATGACGATGATGGACAAAATACATTATAATGATATTTTTCAACACACCAAAAACACCACAAAAAAAAAGAAGAAGACACACCCAAAAGCCAAAAAGAAACAAAGAAAAAGAATAAAGCAAGTGATGATTAATTGTGATAAATATATTAATATATAGGTCTTTAATTGGAGAAAATATTCATAAAGACCTTTGTTCAAGGATATTGATATTCATCCTTTGCCTCTTAACATTCCCAGAAGCTGATTCATCCCCACCACCCTTCTCCATCACTGCCTTGAGTGCTTCTTGTATTGAGCTAATACAATACTGTTGCTGCTGCTGAAGGCTTTGCTCTCCACTGCAACTCGAGTCTTCTTCCCCAGTGATGAAGAGCACGTTCTTCATGCGCCCACCAAGGGTTGTGATCTCAGCCTTGAGGGTTCTCAACCTCAACGCTTTCAAGGTCTTGATAAGGTCAGGTAAGAGATCCGACCTGTCTTCACAGCACAGCGAGGCCTTGATCACAAACTTCCCATCCTCATCAGCTGCATCCACCGTCAACTCATCAGCCTCAGTAGGCACTGGACTCGTTTCTGCTATCAACGAAGTTTGACGCTTCAGTTCCTTCACATGCTGAATCACTTCAGCAAGCAAAGAAGCCTTATCTGTCTACAAAAAACAGAAAATTATTTTGTAAAGAACGCAATAGAAGTAGATCATGTTATTAATAAAGGTTTCATTATTAAATATAAAGTATAAGAATTTATTTATCATCGTAAAAATTGAAAAATAATTAATAATTTTTGGATTTAATTTTGATGGTCTAAAAATTAAACTGATATTTTTCATTATTTTACGTTCAATTTCAATGTTTTAATGGAAAACAATAAATGTTAGGATTTTCTAATTAGTGTCCTTAGGGCTTTGAAAAATGTTATTTATAAATTTTATAGTGGACTCTAATTCTTGAAAGCTTAAAAATAACATTTTCTCATATAAATTTACCATTTTAGAATCCTCCACTAGTGCCCTTATTATTAACAAATTTGCTAAGGAAAGCTAGAGCATTTAACTCTCGAGATGTTTAGAGGTCAATATATAGTCTATACAACAATATGTTATCATTGATTACAAGTTTAAATGAGAGATGTTTTGCAATAAAGAGTAATAAATGAATAGTACATTAAGGAGCTTAAGTGTGGCATAATAGAGCAATGGTATATTCTACTGGACATTCTCCTATAAATATTCTTACATAATAAATGAAGTAACCAAAAAAACATTTAATTCATGTCTTACAATTTTAAAAAATAATCAAAACTTACTTTATTTGGTATTTAGGATAATTTGTCCCTATTAAAATATCAAAATACTATTTATATTAATTAATATAAAGCTTATTGTCTATATTAAATTAATTTAATGAAGAATAAAATTATAAAAATATATTATAAGCCTTTCATTTCTTTTTTCTTGTCAATTTTAAATTCATAAACAAAATTGGTTTAAACCCTTTAAAATTCTTCCTTCCCTTTCCATTTATTTCCTTTTGATAACTTTCCTTTCCATTGCCTCAAAACTCAATGAACATGCCCTTAAGTAAAACTTCACTAACAAATGTCCTAAATACTCGGTAGGAAAATCCTATTTTTAATGCTTCACATGTTACACACGCTAATAAAATTTTGTTGATGATAAAGCTGGAAAATTGTAAATCTTGTAAACAGAAATGGTGGGGGTTCTTTAGTGATGTTTAGGAGGTTGGTAGGTTATAGCCTGATGATTATGGAATGAAACTAGCGGGGTTTTTTAAATGGTGGGTGTAGCATGCAACACCTAAAGATGAGATGAGATAGGTATAGTGTGTTTGTGTAACTGACAAGGGTGCTAGTTTGTCTCTCTGGCTTTATATCTTTTTCATTATCGAGCTGAGTTTGACTGATCAATGTTATCCGGCAAGAAATTTCTGTGTAACTTTTTCAACTGCTCCTTGGTTCCTCTTTATCATATCAGCCATCGACATTAACGCTAATACCCTTTTCTTTCATCCCTGATTACTTTTCCAAGTAACAGCCCTCCTCGGAACTAACACACAGAGGCTCCAAAAAGAAAGAAGGGAAACCAGGAAAAACAAAAGAAAGAAAAGCAGGTGTATAAACAAACAAGAACTGGAAAAGCCAAAAAGGAAAAGTGGTGAAAAGAAAAAGCGGGCGAACAATGAAGGCTGTTTGTACCTCATTTTCTAAAGGTCATGACATTTTGGTTGTGGTTATATCAGACCAAAAGAAATAGCTAGAAATCTTGGCAAGATTTACAAAGACTCTTTTAATTCAAAAGCTCCAATAATATGATTTTATAAGAAAAGTACACCCTTTGAACACAATCTATTTATATACAACACATGTTGTAGGCGTGATCGTACATTGGTGGGATCTTTAACTTTTAGTTAAATAAGAGATGTCATTGTTAATAAAAATAGTACTATTTGAACATTCAAAAGTAAATTGAGATAGTCTCTTTATCACTCTTAAATACAATTAAAAAATAGGATGATTAAGGACCATCACCACAGTATTTTACAATAATAAAATGAATGTACCACTTGAAAATTTAGTTTTGGACATTCACTATTGGTTAGGTGTGGTTGTAGAGGGGTACCAGAACAGCAATAATATAGCCGCAATTGCATACTTGCAATTTAAAATCATGATAACTATGATTATAATTCGTTTATATTTGATTTTGTATTAATAACGATATATTAATTATACTTACTTTGGTTGTGTTGGGCAACATGCTGCGGAGCTTGGCGAGGTGGTTATTGATTCTCTCTCTGCGTCTCCTTTCAGCTTCGCTGTGACTCTTGGAGGCCGCAAGAGCCTTAGCCTCCATGATTTCTTGGGCAGTCATCTTGCCTAACTCCGCTTGGAGCCCAAAGGGAGCTGAACCGTGTTGAACCATGGGTCCAAGGGTATCAGATATGATCCTGAGATGTTCAGAGGAAGGGCCATCGTATGCAAACTGCAGAGAAGGGACCCTTCTGTTGAGAAAGCCTGCGTATGGTGAAGGTGCTGCTGGGCCGGGAGGGACAAGAAAAGGGTCTTGATGGTGGTTGTTGGTGGTGGCGGCTGCGGCATAGTGAACCGAACCGGCTGGGTTGTAGGGTTGAACCGGTGGCATGGACCATGGTGCTTGCAAGCTGATTGGAGGAACTTCCGGGAATATCAATCCTCTTCCACCACCACGTCCTCCAAAGATATCACCGTTTTGATGATGATGCTGCATCTGCTGCTGAAGTAGTAGCTGCTCCTGGTAGCTCTGAATGGTGTTGTGAATCGCTTGGGAAGAACACTGCCCTTGATCTTCTTCTTTTTTCATGATCTCCCTTTTTTTTAATATATGGATTCTAGTTGAACAATCAAAACTCCAAGGCCTATTAGATATGTATATGGATATGCTGGAGTGAAAAGAGAGAGAAAAATTTGAATTGCAAATATCAGAAGTTGAGGTAGGTTTTGTTACTCATCTTTGTTTTTCCATTTTCTTATTTTGACTGTTTTGACTAAGAGAACAAAAGTAGAACTGAAAGGTAAAAAGGCATCGAGAAGTTTTGTTTACACTTACATAAGGTGTGAACATAAAAGGACAGCGTGGTTATTGAAAAAAAAAAAAGGAAAATAGAACACAAACCTTTCTTCCCTTGATGTGTGATGGCTGATTATGCTATTCTGCCTCGCAATTCTTCCATGCTTAGGAATCAATCGGTTATTATCTTTCTTTGTTCTTTTCTCTGGTGGTGGTGGGTGTTGAGAGAAAAGTCCAAGGCTTTGAAGCTGTTTTTCTCTCTATCTCTGTGTCTCAATCTCAAATCCCTTTAGCTTGGTAGGAATGTTTCTGCCACAACCTTTGTGGAGGGTTGAGGTAGTGACCCTTTTTATCCCTTGCCTTCAACTAACCTTTCCTTTTCTTTGCACTTTGTTGGTAGGTTCTTTTGTTTTTGTTTTTTATTTTTTATTTTTTCAACTCTTTGCTCTCTTCTCTTCTCTCTGCACTCTGCAGCCTTCCTTCCCCATCACCCTCTAAAATATATAGAGCCTGTTTGAGCCCTGGTTGTCCTGTTTCCTTTCTTCATTCTTACGGCGTTAAATTTTTTCTTGTATCATTTGATGTAGTAGCTTTTAGGATGTGTGTGGTATCTACTTTAACAAACTACTTACATACGAAAAAAGATTTTAAAAACAATCAAATTTTAATATATTCCCTTAAAGTAATACTAATTTTTAGTTGCTTGTGATTGGTGCAAAGTGTATAAATATACTATAGCTCTGAGATAGAAACGGGGATGGGAAACACAAGCAAAAGCACAGTCAACACACAACACACAGATTGTCGAGACCGACCAAAGACAAAAAGGCTGATAGTTTCATCATGATAAAAAGCTTAACCAAACCCTGTCTTTCTTTCTACATTTTTTAAATTAATTTTCTGTTAACTCGTTTTTATATTTTCAGTTTATTTCATCATATTTTTTTTTTGGGCTAGTACTATCATGTTTAGCCTTTGCCCTTTCCCTTTTGGCGTTTCCCTTTTTTTTACTTCATACCTCAAGCCCCCACGTTCTTCCATACCCTTGGCTGTGTCCACGCCACCCTTTCTGCTTCCCCAAGACCATGTAATCATTGTGTCTTGGAACACACTCAAACCCCACTCTCTCTCTCTCTCTCATGTGCATGTTCTCTCTGTCTCTCTGTCTAGTTGCCTCTCCACATGAGTGTCTTGGTTTTCAGTTGTAACAAGGTGTGTGTATATAAGCATGTATACTCGTGGCTCTCACTACCCTATCCTTTTGGAAGGTGTATAGTAAACTTAAGCGTATATATGATCTTATATATTTCCAGTAGTGGAGGTGGTCCACGGGTGAAGGACAATAGGAACAAAAAGAAGGTATATATAGCTAATGCTTGGATTTTTCAGCTTTTGATGTGGAACATTGCAATAGGAGATTAGAATAGTGGATCAGCATTAATTTCATTTTTACGTGGGCTGGCAGTAATGCCTGTCATCAAGGATAACTCAAGCTTCAAGTTTCATCTAAATTGAGTTTAGAGGATGATCTGTGTTTATCTCCTGCCATTATAATTAAAGCAAATAATCATTTTGCACATGAACTGAGATGAAATTATTCGTATTATTACATGGATTAATTAATTAACATGCTTTAATTTGCTCTTAATTTTTTGGAAAATAATAGAGTACGAAGTGATATGTTGCGAATGAGATGTCTCCGAACAGGGTCAGAGCTAGAGCATTTTTGCAGTAGGGTCCAATTTTATATAAAAACTGATTTTTTTTTTTAAATTTTTACTTTAACTTTAAAATTCAAATAAAAATCATAATACATAAAAAAAATAAATATTGTACCGTCAAAACTTAAAAAAGACATATATACATAATAGTGTCTATTTGTAGTTCTTAAACATCTAATTAAATTAAAAAATTTATAAAATTAATTAAATAAAAAATTTAAGAGAGGCCAAATAAACAATTATATAAATATAGACAAATGAAAATGAAATTTCTAGGGGAAAATAATACTCCCAGAGGAGCCGCCCCTCTCCAAAGAAAAGCTCTATTCCTGTTTTCAAAACTGTGATTTGCGAAATAGATACCATACCACCAAAACCTTGTTTGACTGAATTTGCACAATTCGTAAAAGATAATTTCTTAACATATAGCATTAATTACTCTAATTTTTTCTCAATCTGATCATCATAATTTTGCAAAACCATCAAGCACAATATGTCTACGCTAGGAACTTTTCCTTCACAATAAAACAAAGAAAGAAATATTATTAGTTGACTATATGGAAAGATGACGCATACGTTTGTATTTGTTGTTATGTGCAAAAAGTAGATGTTGGATATCAATATTCTGATGCAAAATGTATATTCTCTTCGCATGAACATAAACAAATACAGGCCCATAACCCTATATGATTTTCTTGGCAACTTCCTGTCTTTGTAATTTAATTTGTCTGTGTTTACTTTGTTGACGTAGAAGACTCAAAGTTATTCGGAGATTATTGCAAAGGACAGCCAATAACTTATAACTATATATATGATATATTTATATATTTTATTTGTTAAGAAATGCCAAAAGATAATCTAAAATTCTCGTGAAAAGAATACTCAAAATATGTCACTTTGGATGGTTGGTAAGATATTGTCCACTAGAATGTTAGAAGTCGAAAAGGCCGCACAACACAAGGGAATAATAGATGTTTCCAATTACTTTTGACAAGTGGCACAGTTTTCTAAGCTTCTCTATCTAGCTATAGTACTATAGTAGCATTCTTTTTAGCTCCGCCACCTCCTCTTCGATCATTCTCCATCTCCTATTCCCTCCTAGTCTTTAATCACTGTTTGCCTCATCTTGTACCAGTAGCAGCTGTTTGCTGCTCCCTGGTTGGTCCAAAAGAGGTTCACATGGGTGGTTTTGGTTCCTATCTTTTGCGACTACTTCGCAGGAAAAACAAAGCAGGGTAATTTAGTAGCCCTGGCTTAAAAGGCAAGTCTTAGAGCTCTGTCCCGGCAAAGTCTGCAAGCTAATTACACGGTTCCATAAGCAGCTTAGTCATCAAAAGTAAAAGCAAAACATAAATCATTAAAGCCTAGCTAGACACATTACATTTCCCCTATTCAAAATTGTAGAGTCGCTTGCCTAGAGATAGAGATGGAAGGAGAATTTATATGATTTCTTATTTTAGAATTGTTTTGATATTGAAATGTAGAAATTAAAAGTATGCTGGGTTTTTATTTTTTTATTTCTTGTTCAATCTGTTTTTCAAACTTTTTTAAGAAATAGTAAAAATGACAAAAAAAATTTCTATTTCTTATTTTCATTAATTTTTTGTAAAATATTAAAAATAAAAATAAAAAAATCAAACAGATTCTTACAGGTCTCCTTGATTTATTTTGCATTTTCTATTTTCATTACTTATTTTAATCTTTATTTCAAATATACTATCTTATTTTCAACTTATTTTTGTTTTTAAAATTTTGACAAAAAATAGTAAAAACATAAAATAAAAGGATTTAAATGTGTTTTTAATATCTAAAAGTGAATGGAATTTGGAATTGATCTTTGAAATATTTTTTATTTGGTTTCATTCAAACGTTTATAAGAATGTTTAGTTTTAGTTCCTATCACATATGATTTGTGGTTGTCAAGATAGAATGAATTGACTTTTTATTGATCCATCTAGTATTTAATATAGCACTTAATAATAATAACTAAAATCAAGCACTACTAGAAATTCGAGATACGACGGAAATTACTAATGGTAAATAACCTTACGGTAATTACCGACGCATATTTTGACAACTTGGCACGTGCTTGGAAATAATAATTGTTTTTTCACTTACCTGTCGATAAAACCGTCTGGAAAAACTGGTGCCACGTCGCGCCATTTGGGCTCATCTTATTTGACGGATGTACCGATGGGTATACTACGGTATTTAATAGTGTTTTATAAATTATTTTTGGAAAAACATTACCAATCGTCTTACCGACGTTTATTAATAAAAATATATTAATAATATTTTATAATTTATTTTTTGTTGAATATTACCGAAAGGTATACCGATCGTTAGTTAACAAAAATATATTAATATATTTTTATTATATATTATCGCCTTACCGACGTATGTATTTTATAAGTTTTTTTTGTTAAATATTATCGATGGTATACGACGGTTATTTGAAATTGCCGCAAAACCTTTGGTATTTCCACATATCCGTCAGGAAACCTGCGATCATTACTGGCACGAGAACGCACCATGTCATTAAGCGCGTATCCATCGTATACTCGCCAGGAATCCGCATACTTTACCAAAGATGAGCCTTCTTCTTCCCCATTCCGTCAATCCTCTCTCTCTCTTCACTCTCCCTCTCTTTCTAAAACCATCGCGCTGACCACCGCTTTGCCACTGACTCCACGAGCTCCGTTCGAGATTCTAAGAATGCCATTGTGATCTAGGGACCTTGGTGAGTATTTTAATCGGTTTAGTTTTTTTATTTGGTTTACTTTTTTCGTTTGTTTATAGGTGCCCATAGTATTGTGTTTTGTTGCATTGGGGAGCAATTATGGTTGTTGTGTTGTTAATGTAGGGGTTTTGTTTGAGGTATCTTATATTAAGTTTCCTTTTTTCACACTCTCTTTACTCTAAAGTGTTTTTGTGATGCAGTTAAGTGAAACAATCCTTATCACCTTATTGAGTTGAACCCATGCACATTGTAGGAAATTTGATGAAAAGGTAATTTTTTTTAATTATATCTCATTTTTTTAATTTAATTTTTTTAAAAGTTTAATTTATTTTATGTTTTTAGGTAGTAATATATAGGGTTTGTAATAAGGGTTTAGGGTTTGGTTAGGGTTTGTAACTAGGTAATAATTATAGCGGTAGAGGACATAGGGTTTGTAACTAGGTAATAATTATAGTAGTAGGATTTGTAGTTTAATTCGATAAATATTAGGGCTTTTAATTAACTAATCAAATTTAGGGTTTTAAAGATGTAATTTAGTATATAGGCAAAATTAATCATATTTGTAATTAGATTTCTTTATTGATGATTAAATTTATAATTTGAATAATTTGATTTTGGGATAAATATTTATGTTGTTTTTGTTATGAGTAATAATGATTTATGCATATTAATAATTTAGTTAGTTTATGTTTAGGGTAGTAGTACTTTCTTTATTAATTATTAATGTCATTTTAATTTAACTTAATTATTATCTAGCATGATTGCTAAGTATTTTTATCTTTTTCCAAATTCATACATTTTGACTGAGTGTCACATCCCATGTCTGCTGGGCTTGTGGTGCCACCACATTTCTTTATACAGTTGTATCCAAGCATATGGGTCTTGAAGTGACCTAGATTGGCCATTTCGAGTATGACAATGCTTTATGTAGCACTCTCATTGAGAAATGGCGCTTGGAGAACCCATACCTTCTACCTTCCCTATGGAGAGTGCACCATTGAGGATGTGGCATTTTATCCAGGGCTTTAGGTCGATGGGTTATCGTTATCGGCTACATAGATTGGTGGTAGACACATCTCAGGAGAGACATATAGGTGATGTGTGTGAGGAGCCTGAGGAGCTGGACCGCTTATGGACAAAAATCAGGTTTTATGATGAATGTGACCTATCATGGTTTGAGAGGATATTTCCTAGAGATTATGATTTGTCATGGATGTTAGAGTTAGTGGTGTAGAGCACACTCTGCATACATAATTCATATGATTAGTTAGTTTTTGATGACCAGGAAATCTAGCTCCTAAGTTCACATGAAGTGACTACAGCTATTATGATAGTTTGACTTTTGTAGACTTTTAGTTGGGACTTCACAGTGTTGGCAACCACGTATCACCACTTGTATTGAGTGACCCATCATGATGTGACGAAGCTTGGAGGTTGTGTCGGTTTACCGTTGTCATGGGCATATTACTGGATCCCAACACTTTGCCCTGTTGGACAATTATGAGGTCAGGTGGCCTCTAGCTAATAGGTATTCTACTATGTTATATTTTTATTTTCATGTTACATTTATCCCTTCAAATTATGTCTAAGATATGAGTGATTCTGTGTTTAGGTAGGAAGGATTGGCGAAGATCGATTCGAATAGGCCTTGATTATTATATATAAGGTCACTCATTGATCTGATTACTATTGATGGGGTAAGTTTTTGTATTATTATTTAAAAATTGGATTGTGTCTATGATGGGTTTAAATGCAAAGTTTCTTAATAAATTTATTCTAAATTATTGGAGTTGTATGGACTCCATACATGGACACCAATGTTTCTGTTATGACTCTTAGGGTGATGGATGAGGCTGATTCTGCCATGTGCCACTGCATTGTTATGCTTCAAGATTATATAGTACATCAGGTGGATCATGTCATCCGCCAACTGGGAGCAACATATTCCATAAGAGCCTATCAATATTGATAGGCTTCATGCTATGGATGGGTGTAGGCTAGACCGATAATGGTGGCCTAGACGGCATGTAGAGTACCATAGACATTGGGAGTAGCAACTCACATACATAGTTGGTTTTGGGTAGTCACATAAGCTTCCTTTTTTCAAAAATAACTCAGTAAGATAAAAGTAGGAAAACTTCACTATTGCCATAATGTGAAGTTTTCGAGCGACCTTCATGATAATTTGATGGGTTGCGACACATTGGTGGTCATATGGCCATGTTGGTGATCCTCGTTAGCATATTGTGTCCATTTTTCATGCGAAATTTGCTTAGCTTATTCAATCATATCTAGGTTTTCAGCCATCAACTATCTAATGTAGTATAGATAATAGATATGGGTCTTTGCATATACCCCATTGATGAGAGACTTTTCGCGTCTTTACCTGAAGCGAAGCACGAAGTTTGAGTCGATGTGGTGAAAGTAGAATGTGTGATATGCCCTTAGGTGCCACTACCTTCTTCAGCCAAAACAGCTTTGATGGATCTGTGCCGGAAATTACATGACATCACATGCTATCAAAGGTTTCTAAGGAAGAAAGACCACATCTCCCGTGTCTCCCTCTCTACCATGACAAATACAATAGTCAGGATTACATTTACAACTTCTATTCTAACCTCTATGGGAATGCCCCAGGGTTCACTACTAGCATAGAAAAAATATAAACAAATTTAATTCTATCTCTATTTCCAATGAATTTAGAATGAAAATGGAAAATAGGAAAAAATTTTCAAAGTTACATTATTAGTCTGAAATCAGTCTAAATGTTCGCACTACTTTGCACCACTTGGTGTGTAACCGTTATGGATAGAAATTACAAACGGATTTTGAAAGAAAAAATATATAATTTGTACAAAATATACAGACGTATTTACAGAGGTTTTTATTTAATTTAATGATTTAAAATAAATCAATTATGTTACAAACAGAAAAATATGTCTATAATTTGAAATTCAAGGCACCTAATTAACGTCCTTATTAGAGAATAAAATCCATCTATAATTTGAATTTCTAGGCACATGACATGGCACTTCTCAATCACTATGTTACAAATAAAAAAAATACATCTGAAGTGTCTTAAATGAAATGTTGCATTTTATTAAATGTGTTATAGCTAGAAAAAATCCATCTATAACAAGGAAATTATGACTCTAAACATGGACACCGTCTTTTTCCTCCCAATTTCTCTTTTCTTATATTCTCTATCTTTCTCTCTCTCTCTCCCTCCCTCCGTGAGCCTCCATTGCTGCCGGCCTTCTTTGCACCACCGCCACCTACCGAAGACATCATTTGGCAAATGGTCATCACCATTGTGTTCATGGTAATATTTTGAAGCTTTCAATTAGTTTATTTTTTTTAATTTCTTCCATTTCTTTTTTGGTGGATTCCATTGAGTTTATAGTTTTTAATGTGTAGGATTGAATATAGCACATTTGAAACATTGATGCTTTGTTTGGTTTGGAAGTGGCCTTCCGCCACAGTTGGCATAATGCAACGGAGGACACGGTGGTAGTGGTAGAGCATACCTCATGTTTCTTCTCTTTTTGCTTCTAGTTTTCCCTTTTTTGAAAAGATTTGGGTTTGTGTCTATGAGATAGTCTAGATTGATTGTTTGGTTACATTAGTGGCGTTAGTGAAGGCGAGGTTGTTAGAGACAATGGATGGAGGTAGCGACAATGAAGTTGGAGTTATATATATTTCAATTACAGACGGAAACATTTACTTCCAATGGACTAATTTTGCAATGTTCTTTTCTGCCAATTGTAGATGGAAAAATCTATTTGTAAATCTATGTCACGACCCGATTTGGAATATGACCGATATGTGGGAACCAACCCATTAGAAGCCTTTATATGGCATGACATGCATAAAACCTTATAATTTTCAATTAACATAATTTAAATAAAAACTAGATAAACACCTTTTCCTATAAATCATAAATCAATTCATTAATAATATCTAAACAAAAAAAATAATTGTTCCAAAATGTCATAAAATCTTTTATTTGTGATTACATAAATCCTCAACAAAAATAACATAATTAAATAAGTATGCATAGTCCATGAATCCTGCCATTGTATTGGAGAATTATTAACATAAATAAAATGTATCACTTCACTCCAAATTCAAGCTTACCAAAAATAAAACTATCATGACTAGGAGGAGATATCTAGGAAGACTCTGACCAATAGTTGTATCTATAATGGAAAAGAGAGGGTTGAGTTTTATTTAAAACTTAGTGAGTGGATTCTCACCTATAACTACATATGGGACAACAAGGAAAGCACATAGATAATAATGTAGCAATCAAAATCATTTATGTTCATAATACATAATAATAGTAATCATATCAGTTTCATGTAAAGCATAAGAAAATATAATAATCTTTTTAAGGAATTAACAAGAGACAAAATTTTAACTAATTATAAAGCAATGCTTAGTTTCTTATGAACAAAAGCATCTAACTAAGATTTTAACAGGTCATGAACCATGTCCTTTGTGGACTAATCCAGTAAACGGTAATTAACACTTATGGGCAACTTATATACCAAGGTTAACAATTTGACTCTCGTTAATTCACAGTTTTGTTTCTCCATAATTCCTATACAAATATCACTCACAGTCAACATGCTAAAATCTCAACGTTAAAGTCTCAATTTACGCTTCACTTCTATAGTTCAAAATAATTTTTTTGGAAATAAATACTCTTTTTTCATAATTTACTGGAAGTAGTTACAAGGCACCATAATATATTGGCATATAAACATCAACAATGGTCCCATGTACGTTCTAAAAGTCATACATTTTCATGAAAGGCTATAGGATTATAATTTTTCTAATTTGGCATAATCTAAAAGCATGTGCATAACATAATAAAATTTATGAATTCATGAAAGGTACAAATGTCGTGTAGAAACTATTCATAATATCCAAAATTAGAGCCATGAGACTTGGAAGGGTTGGGAAAAAGGTGCTAGCACTAACAGAGCTCTAAAGAGTGGAAATGACACCAACATTTGCTATGGAAATAACAAAACTCATGAATGAACTATAACTACTCTAGAACAACTCTATGAATATTGGGAGAGTACCCAAACTTGACAATTATGAACATAAACACACTAACTCATAACACACTAACTCATAAAAATAGAGGAATGGGGAGGAAACTAACGTAAACCATGAACAAATCCTTACCTTGATGCTTGGAAGAAGTAAGATTGAAGGAGGAAAAAGAGTGGAAGAGGAAGTTTGGGAACTAGCGTTCATATTTTTTGGGCTCAAACACATGGGGAGGGGTTTTTATAGGGTGGGGAGGTCACTTAATAAAATTGCATTGTTTTAAACGTCTGAAGCATCAGAGGGTCTTGCTTCAGTGAGCCAAGCTATCTGAGTGAACTTGTTACCCTCTTGCTTGCTATTGCAAGCCTACCTAGTTTACTTTCTTGTTGTAGTAAGGATTTCTTGCTACAATGAGCTTGTCTTGATCAAAAGTTTATTGCAGCAAGGATTTCTTGCTGAATTAGCTGATCTGCATAAGCAATGAAGACTTCAACAAATTCGTGATTTCTGGCAAACTAGGGATTCAAGGACACATTGAACCTAAGGTATCATAATTTACAATAAACAAATTCGTCTGTAAATCCATCTTAAATTAACAAATGAATTTTCTAATCTATTTTTAACATTTAGAAATAAAAATAATAGATGGCATGTTTCCATATGTAAATCCATCTTAATTAAAAAATTCGTATGTAAAGGTTATAAATTCCATATGTAATTTCGTTTGTGTTCTACGAATTTCTTGTAGTGGGCTAGCATGGAGAACTTGTCTTGCTTTGGCGAATGTAAATGAATAGTGCTAACAATAGATGTCTTGAGTCACTCCTATAATAAAATGCTAGTGGAGAATGTCATTTTCAGCTTGGGTTAGGAGCTATATTTTATTGTCTCAGATGGCTTGGGATTATTGATAAAAATATTAGGAAGTTTGAGGAAGAAATAGAGACCTTGGATAGAGAGAATGAGGAAAATGGACTAGATGAGTTGTAATGGCAAGAAGGGATGCTATACAAGCATAGCTGTAGTTGTGATATGACAAAAAAGCTTCCTATTGGAGGCAACATGCAAAAGGAGAACTATATAAACTTTAGTGATCACAATATGAAATATGGCCATGCTATGGCTATCAAGAAAAGGAAGAGGAAATGGATTCGTGAATTGAAACTTGTGAAGAAAGAACTACAAGTCCAAGAGCGATCAAGAAGAGGCCATTAGATACTTTAAATGTTTATACTCACAACCACAAAAATGAAATATATACCAACATGAGAACTTCCTGGCTAAATTAGAGGTGATAGATCAGCTTGACTAGAAGCATTGCCATCATATGAAGATGTAAGAACAACTGTTTAGAGTTGCAATCCTTCAAAAATAACAAAGTACGATGGTTTCAACCTAAATTTTATACATAAAGAAATATGACTTGTTATAGGATCTAATATGTGTATATTTATCTATGATTTCTTTGAACATAATCATTTCCAATCTGAAATAATAAATCTTGGGTGGCCCTTATTCCAAAGATTGATCATGATGAAGAATTAAAAGACTTCTGCTCTATTAACATTATAGGTTGCCTTGCACAAAATCATTGCTAAGGTTCCAACTAATAGGAATGAAGGTATGCTAGGTGGAGAAACACAATCTGCCTTAGTACAAAAAGGCAAATAATATATGGGTGCTAGTTATAAATAAGGTTGTGTGGTGGCTAAAGAAACAGAGATCAAAGGCTTGCCTACTAAAGTTATACCTCCAAAAAGCATATGATATAGTTACGTGAGATTTTCTTGATAAAGTGGTGGCCATGATAGGGTTTGGAAACAAGTGGAGGAAATGGATCTCCCCTTATGTTTCATTGGCTTGCATCTCAATCCTAATAAATGGCTCCCCCAATAGCACCATTTAACATGGATAGAGGTACAATAGGTTGATTGAAGGCTTCTCGGAGTGTCGAGTTTATGTGTTCATTTTTATAAATCTGCATTCATTTTCTTTGGATGTTAGGAAAAGTGGTGGAAGGCATATGTAGAGTCTCGGAGTATGCACAACAAAATCTTGTGATCATTTACCATGGTAGTCCCTTATATGTTATCCCACAAAAAATGTCAACTTGGAAATCGGTTATAGATAGGGCGGAGAAGAGGTTAGCTATTTTGAAGGCAAAAATGCTTTCAAGGGTTTTGATAAGTTTACAGTGATAAAAAAAGCTTTCCTTAATAACTTACCCTTGTACTATCTTGCTTTGTTTAGAATTTTGAAAAATGTCGTTACATGGTTTATTTAAATTCAGTGGAACTATTTGTGGTTCAGTGATAAGAAGAAAAAAAAAGGAATGCCATTGGTATTGTAGGAATTATACCAAGACCAAAATCTTTAGGTGGACTTAATGTTGGAGATATATCTATATATATATCATTACAAAAAATGCCAACCCTATATTCAAATGGTGGTGGAGGTTCTTTAATAAAAGCCAACCCTTTTGGAAAAGGGTAGTGTTTTGTGCATAACTTACAACAACATGAGGATTTATGGGAGATGCAAAGGATAAATAAGGGAGGAACTTTGGGGCAAAATGTTCGATCTTGCATACCAATCCAACTGGAATGTAGACTATCTCTGAGGAATGTAGAGGGAGGTAGGAAAAGGGATCACCATACATTATTCTAATATCATAAGTGGATTAGAGATGAGCCACTAAAAAATTGAAATTTTCTAGATTATTTGTAATTTTCAGGCAGAAACAAAACTTGGAGACTAGTATTAGGGTATGGAATAGTCAAACATGGCAATTGATATTTATGTGGTAGAGATGATTCTATCAATGGGAGTAGAAACTTCTTGTCCATTTTTAGTAGGTTTTGGAACAAGATAGAATCAAACAGGAGATGAATGACTCCCTTAAATGGAGTCTACACACATCGGGAGTATAGTGTTCAATCCTTTTTCGTAGAATTACACAAGATAGTCATTGTACAAGACAATAGATCCTATTTGTCTCGCTGAGCTTGGCAAGGTCTAGCCTCCCAAGGGCACAAATTTTGGTTTTGTTTGTTTTTCAAAAGAAATTGAATACTGAGGACAAGCTAAAAAAGTTTCATGTTTTAGCAAATGAAGATGTTCTTTGCTTGTTTTATTTCCAAATTGATATATTTTTCTGATCATTATAGAATGCCTAAAAAAAACTAGCAGAAAACATAACATAAGACAAACTATGCTCCACAAATGAAACACAACTAAAAAACAAAAAATACATTAGATAAAGGAGAGATAGAAAATCTGAAGATAACAATCTAAACGAACAATCAAGAAATCAAAATAATACAAAGAAGAAAACAAATAAAGCCAACAATACCAGGTCCAAAAGAACACCCTAAAACTCATTTGTAACCAAGACCTTACCTATGGGTGATGATAAACCCAAGCATTTGCCTAATTCCCATGTTAGCCTTGCCTCATCGAATCCATCATAAATCTCCACTATGCATCCATCTTCGTCAATAAGAATACGATAAATGAGTTCCTTTTGAATCCCTTTTTAAATAGTGACTCTTAACACATTAGCCATCCTCATTTTGTTATGTCTACCTTTAAGGTGCTTCTCATTCCTTTTTTTGTTGATATTTGTCAACTCCTTCCTAAAGTGTTTGGATATATCCACAATTAATTCAAAATCATCATTGGATATAGTACCCCTCAATGACAAGGCATCCAACTTAAGAGGGGAGCTAATCAAGGGATTCAGGCATCCAACCTTATTAGTAGCCTTGTTAGAGGCTGGAACTAGAGGATGAAGCCCTTCTTTCTATGTGCTTACTTCAATGCCGATCACAATAAGTTGGTAAGATGCAATGACAGCAATAGAAGTAAGACCATCTCCAAAGATCTCTCATCCATGCTCACCACCAAACTTGGCCCAAAATTCTTTGAGGCCCAATTTTTGATGAATCATCAATATGAGCATACGTTAAACAAGCCCTTCTAATCGAGGTCGATTTTACAATCTAGACCAATATGATTCCTCTACATGGAGGAAGTTAAGCATCATATCATCATTACAAGGCCTAACATGTTAGCTCTAGAACCCTTAAGAAAGCTATCAAAGCTTAAATTTGAATGAAAACAAAACTAATTTTGTTGAAATGTTTTGTAGAAAGAACTAATAGTTTGCATAATTTTTTTAGTGCTTAATAGGAATTTTCTCATACACAAGTAATTTATTTATTGATATAATTTTCATATTATCATGATTCAGCATGGTAGAAATCTCATTCAAAGAGATTAAATTTCTTAAGAAGGTGAAAAATAGGTCAAAAAGTGAATTACAGGATATAAAAAGCTTAAGAAAGTAAGCTATAGCATCAAAAAGTCAGGCTAGAAATTTAGAAACAAGTCTAATACATTAGAAAGTGACATAATAATATATGTTCATGCTCATAATTTATGAAGTCCAACAATCTCTGAAGATTATCATCCATCTCAAAAGAAGCTCAACATGAGTATAAAGAGCTCAAAAAGTGTAAAAGCTTACCGTAAACTAAAGTAAACATCAAAAGCTACACTTGTTCATTAGAAAATGAAGATATTTAAATTTCAATGAAATCAAAGCCTCAAAAAGTTATGATTGTGATGTATCAACTTTATATTTGAAAGTTCATCATCTCCAGTGAAGTCTTTACAAGATGAGAAGTTCAGAAACCACACTTTTCATGAAAAATTGTTTTTGAAGTACCTTCAAAAACCAAGGACAACACTTTTCTATATTACAATAGCTATCACCAACACAACTCAGCATACATATCTAGAAGACTAATCCCATGGTACATAAAGATTGATCAACATATGTCAAGAGGAGAAGAGATCAAGGGGCAATGGTCTTATTCAAAATTCAACTATAAAAGCACAACATATTCAAGCTAGAAGGAATTTTTGCACCCAAGATATTCAAGCCTTCTATATACTTTCTGAAGTTCTATTTTTAATCAAATTTTAGTTTATCAAAAGCAAAATCTTCTTTCTTATATTCATTAGATATCATTTTTTGTTAGAAGCTTAGAAAGAAGTCTCAAGTGGTTTCCTTCTACCATTCTTGACTCTTAGGAAACTTGAGTGTATTCTTGGAGTGAAACACCAAAACCTTTATCATGTTGTACCTTGATTCAGCAATGATCATGTATGTGAGATATCTAGAGAGGCTAGGAAAAAAAACTACTTGTAAGTAAAGGTTGATTGCACAAACTGTTGATAAGATTAGCTTGAGAAGGTTAGTAAAAAGACTATCTTGAATTCTCATATAAGATAAAGAAGTTTTAGTGGAACTCTCAACATTATTGTTTGAGGATTGGATATAGGCAAAGTTTGGTCAAACCAGGATAAATCTTTTTTGTGTGATTATCTCTATCCCTTAAACTTCCATTTTATTCTGTTGCATCCTCTATTGTATATGTTATAAAATTATTTTATTAGCTTTGATCTAATTGATATTATTTATTGAACACTTCAGACAATTACTTTTTAAAGTTCATTAATAAATGTTTTCTATTTCTTCAAGTTTTAAGACTTGATAGAACTTTTTTAAGTGTTTCAGAAAATAAAGGTTTTTGGAAGGAAAAATTCAACCCCTCTTCTCGTGCTTTCTATGCACAACCTACATAACATTCTCCTTAATGCTTAATGCAAGATTGGAATGCAATTTCCTTTGCACATCGAGGCTTAGGATCCTTCTAGTTCAAACATTAATTAGGCCCCCAAAAATTTGGCCCACGAGAATTACTTGGCACCTCATGAACTTGAACCAATTAGTTTCCAAGAACTGTGGTCAGTCTAGGGACCTTAGGGATGTGAATCGATGCCACCTTTTGCAAATGGAAGGGTTTGTGCATGCCAATGACTGGGCACATGAACCAAAGGGACCACCACCTTTTATTAGGAATTTACACGAATTTCAAAGAGGAACCCTTCACCCTTCCTATGGCTATTGATAGAACCTCCTCCTCCCGGTGACCCTCGGTTACAACGCCGATGCCCTCCAAAACACTCTCAGCTAGCGACATTACATCTTTAATAAGATCACAGATGAGAAAAAGGGCAAAAGACCTTCTCCCAAATCCAAACTTTACACGTGATATCTCCCAAGACAAGCACACAATGATGAACAATCATTTCCTTTTTACTTGTTTGAATCAAAACCCTTGCTATAGAGAGTTCCTTCCTCAAAGCCGTAGCTTCATAAAAACAAGCACAGAACCCCAATATCCTACAAGTCAGTAAAAATTAATGTTAGATCAAGTGAGGCACGACTTCCATAAAGCTCTAATCATAGAAACCTTGAGAAAGTATCATCATCAACTATCCAAATCTTAGGATCATAGAACAAAATAGAGACATTTTTAGGAATTAGAGCACTCAGCCTCTACTCGAGTAGTAGAGAACACTAACGCCACTAATGCCACCATCAAAGGCCTTAGCATCAACACTTTGCAAACCCCAATGACAAAATAAAGAAATCTTAGCAAACAAAACAGTTCCATCGATATTCTTAATAAGATCAACAATCAAACTCCTTTCTAGCTTCTTCTTTATAATGGTGTTGCAGACCACCCCACCTTCACAAGACTATATATTCTCATCGGGAGAAGGTAGACCTCGATCAAAAGTCGAATTACCAAACCTCATGGATGAGTTATGTTTAGAGATATGATGCAATCCTTTAAGAAGAAGCCATAAACACAGCCAAATGTCGACCTTCACAAACCAAATCATTTCGATCCTCTATAGCAGCCAAAGCCTCATCTACTTCGAAGAAATGGATGAAGGCAAACGGGGCAGCTCCAAGACGTCTCAGCTTATTGGAGAGGTGGACATTTGCTACTTTGCCATACTTTGAGAATAGGGGAGCACCTGTTACTACTCCCACTCATATACCGTTTTTTTCAATTTCTCTAAAACACCCTTGCTTTTCTTTGTTAATCAAAGTAATATTGATTTGAATGTGTTAGCCAAAGAAGGCAACACTTTCACCTCTCCATCTCTTTGTTCCACATATCATCTGCCATCATTCACTGGCCCATATGGATACAATTTACAAAATTAAAACAGTAATCTGTCACCTTTGGTATGGATTAATTATATCAATTTGTCATTTTTATATAAAATTAACATACTTAACACAGTTATAAATTAAAATATTGATTTATATTTTTGAATTTGTATTAATAAAATAATTATAAAAATATTATGCAAAAAAGTTATATACATAAAACCAACAATTTTAAAATAGTGTATTATAAAAAACAATACATGTATCAATTATTTCGTTTAACATGAATATTTATAATATTGAAAAATTCGACTTTGTCATCATTCATTTTCAGTTTTGTGAAAAAACTATCTTTCATTTTTCCTAATCATACTTAATTTATATTTTTATACAAATTTAAGAAAATATGTGATTGTTAATTGAATAAAAACCTCTTATTATTTAAAAGAATATTATAAACTTAGCATGTTTTAATGAGACCAAGGATAAGTAAAGATGAACTTTTCAATTTCATATTTTTAAAACATTATTTAATAGTTAAAATGATAATTGAATATTTAATCTTCAATGATATTACATTTTCTATTTTAATGTGAAATTAGCATATTTAACAGTTTTTTATATTGAAGTTTCAAATTAAATTATTTAATCTTTTCTAACTATAAAAATTATCTAAGTAGTACATATTACAGTGAGTTTTCTTAAAGAAAAAATGATTCTTGATAAAAAAAAAGTTAATATATAATAATACACACAGGGAGTTTGTAGCCTGCTTGCATAAAAATATACACATGAAGTATTATGTGAAAAGTGCATATAGAACATGTTCACTTGGTTTGGAGAATAGAGCCAAAAAAAAAAAAAACTATTAAAAAAATCAGAAGGGCATTTTAGAAATGTTTTAAATACATGTCATTAAAAAAGAGTGACACAAATAAAAATAATTGATAATAGATTTCGGAACAATATTTTAGACCACTTAGAGAGAATATTCTCCACGTAAAGAGACACTTCCTCTCCACTCAGGACATTCTTACCGCCCTTCAGATCACGCCCAGGATTCAGACAACCTCCGTGACTCACAGGAGAAGTCGGCACCACAGAAGGGAAGGAAGAAAACCATAAGCATGAAATGAAGATTTTGCAGCAATGGAATTGAATGATATCGGGGAGAGAGGACCATGAGAGAAGAGACAACGTCACATCCATATTTGAAAATTGATATTTCTGATTATTACGTACTTCTTCTTCGAATATTAATTAATTATTAAATTCCAAACATCAAAAGTTGATTGAATTTTCTCTTAAAACCTTAATATTCTTTTTTCTTTCTTTTTTAACAGAAACTAAACCTGCTGTACTTTAATCAAGTTTGTTTCGGGAAATGGGAACAACATTACTCATAAGTAACGTGGGATGGATCAAATTTAACATTTAATTGCAAGTACACACAATCTGATTACAATGTCTCCTCTAAGGCATCCGTTGACTGTTCCTTTTGGTACGGAGGTTCATCTGTTTACTTAATAAGGCCAGTCGCTAAGCGCTGTTTTCTTTTCTTTCTGAGATGCTACTATTAATATGCTTCAGCGTTGAAGCCCCTTTAAGTATATATACATATATTTCAATTTATTTTTATTAAAGTTTTGCTGTAGGGCGTGAAAAGTTAGGGAGAAAGGGGGTAGTTTCCAGGGGCGCTTTTGTGGTCACACGCATGTTTCCTTTGGTCCCATTCTTCGCCTTTTATTTTCGATTTTTTTATAATATTCCTTCTGTTGATATAATTTTGGTCCTTTTTTTAAAAAAAAATATTAGCACTAGATTTAACTCTTGGAAGAAACCTATTCAAACATTTGATGATAGCTCCACCACCACTATACCAATACCATAACCCACGGGGAAGACCCTCTGAGTGGAGATCATGATGACATCAATCCCACCTTCTCATGACGTTTGCTCTCTTCAATCCTAGTGCCTACGCCTTTTGCCCTTTTCTGCACTTATTTTGCTCTTACATTCACAACCAACATATGGACAATATTGGCATTCCATCAATGAGTAATCTTTGAATTCATTCTCCCTTTGCCATCAACTTTAGTTTAATGCATTTTTATATTTTTGTCCTATAACAATTCAGACGAAGGATAATATAGGAAATAAAATCAGAAGTTCTGTTTAATTATTTGCAATATACGCATCTTTGTATCTGATACGTCTAAGCTATGCTGATTAATTATCGAAGGAAATATTATGGCATATTTAGTTTGAGCTTTTAATTTTTAGTTTTTATTTTTAATTTTTCACTTTTTTAGATTTTGTAAAGAAAATATTGAAAATTCTGAAAATTATAAAATTCAGTTTCAGTTTTCATTTCCAGTTTTTATTATTTCATTCACAAAATCCTAAAAGCTAATAAATTAAAAATGAAAATTGAAAACTGAAACCAAGAACTTTGGATTTCTAGATCCTATATACAGTGAGATTTAAATTCAAATATTATGTTCATGCTAGCTTGATAAAAACTGGAGTTAATTTTGCATAGAGTATATTAATATATGCTTTTTTTTGTAGACATATTAATATATATTTTGAACAATATCTAAAAATTCTTCTAATTTAAAATTTTATTTATAATATTATGAGTAATGATTTATATAATCCTTAATTATTCAATATATATATATGAGAATAAGATTTTGAATTTAAAACATTTTTGTGCACACCAGTTAAAAGGAACTTTAACATTTCTCTTTTAATTATTGATTATGTTAGAGAAAATTTACATACATAATAAATAATAATAGACTGGTATAGACTTAAGTGCTACTCAATCCTTTCTAATCCACATTTTTCCAACTCAACGGGAAAATTGTGGCTATCCAAACAGGCTGATCAACGTTTCAATAAGTGTGTATCTTTCTGAGAGGCATTCTTGTTGGATGGATTGCTTGTATATAATTTCACGTCAGAGTGAAAATTTCTATCCTACCAAACGATGATTAGGTTCTCGGTGGCAAGTAAACGAGGCAATTTAAAAAATATATTTGAAGAAAAGCGTGAAGTTGTATTTATTTAGGCATGCACACGTATTATGATGGCTTGCCGTGTGTGATTTTTCCCTTTGTTTTTCCATGTTATCCTCCCACTGCGATTATTATCATGGCTGAACAAAAAGCAATATATATTATTAAGAATAGAAGCAAACTACTACAAATTAGTATGTTGAAACATTGTATGCCTTGCTAATATGATTGTGATCGTATAATTCATTACATTCTTTTAACAAGTAGTTCATTTTTAGTCTGCGCTGGAGATTGATTAATTCCCGAATAAACTACCTTATCTGTTTACTCCTTCTGTTTTTTAATATTTATTAAAAATCAAACAATAAACATGTTAGGGAAAACAAAAAAAATATCTTAATAAATGTAAAAAAAATATATGAGTTGACAAAATTATCCTTTTAAGTGTTATTATTTATTTTAATAAATATATTAATTACTTAACTAATACATTTATATTAAGAATATAAATAGAAAAATAAATTAATACTATATAAATATTATAAATGGATAAATATTTTGAAACATTAGAATAAAAAACCTACGGTTATTAAGAATCGGAGGGCGTGCTATATCTCCGTGACCTCAAAACAAGTAGGGATGGTCAAACTTGCTCTACGATTATTATTCGTTTTCCTTCCACTTCCCAAAATACGAAGATAATTTAACTAAGAAACATCGCATCCACACAGTTTAAGTATTTTATTAATTGGTTTAGATATGTTTTTAAAATTTGAAAATATAATAAATTTTAATTTTTTGGTTCTTATAAAAATATTTTATTTTGATCAATTTTTAAAAAAGATTTTGGTTTTGGTTTATATTAATTTAAATTTTGATCCGTATAAATATTTAAGAACATGTGTTTAGTACTCATAAATATTAAAAGTATAAATTTGATCCTTATAAATATTCTAAGAGTATTCTGTTGATCCTTATTTAAATATTAATACAATCTGAATTGACTAATGCAATAGAAAACAAAAGTAGATATTTAATTTAAAAAATTATCAAAATTAATTTTTTATAATGATCAAAATAAAAATTTATTATATTTATAAAAATTAAAAATATATGTAAATCTTGTTAATTTGTATAATACCTTTTGCTTCGCAACTAAATGATATTGCATAATACACATATTTGGCGAGGGAAAAAATTAAGTTGTATAAGCCTGACCTAAATTTAATCTGTGTTAATAACATTAGTGGACAAGTCTTATTATGTTGGGCTAGTTCGTAGCCCTGCGTCTGCTCACCCGTTCTAGAATTGGGATGTATTATGAAGTTGATGAAAGGAAAGGATGAACATATCAAATCGCATTTTCCGTCTTGTTTTGTATTTTATATTACGGACACGGATACATGAACATCAAGCGTAGATAGATATGCAGCTGAGAAATTTAGAGCAATAGAATTGTAGAATTTGGAGGAAATTGGGGAATGGGTAGAATAGAAGAGAGGGAATTTCTGGAGAGAAGAGCGGGGTAGAGAGACTCAAGAGGAGAGGGTCATTTCACATTTCACAAAGTTATCTCCTATTATAATTTTTTTTTTTTTGGGGTTTGGGATTCCAAGATATCCCCATAGCTGGTAGCCATGAGACTAATCCCTCGTCCCAACTATCAGTGCACAAAGCGGTAGGGGGCTGACCATAGAGTGCTTTCCATTCATAAGAGTTGGGATCAACCTCAACCACTTGTTTAAGAGACGAGATGCTGAACCACCATGACCACCCAACGTGATTATCCCCTATTATAATTACTAATACTTCTATTTATACTATTCTTCACTAACTGAATCTCAATCTAGTAATTGGGATATTAGGCCCAATTTAACCCATACCCATGGATGGATTTGAACGGGGCAAGTAGAGCCTTGGCTCGCCTCTTTCTTCCCAATTTCACACATACACACACACACATATATAAAATAATAATAATAATAATGTTATTATTATTATTATTATTAATATATAATTAAATGAATATCTATCTATCTATTAATATATAAAACTTGGATAGTTTCAATACTCTTAGACCATGACATGTGTCACTCATTTAGTACCAAATTTCACTCTAAAAATTACATTACCTTTGATACTATTGTGTTCGACATATGTCACCTCTTGATTTGGCCGAGTGATTAATATATTGATATATTTTACTTTGAATTTTTTTATTTTATTTAATACAAATTTTTCATCATTTTTCTTTATCCAATAAGAAAAAATGAAGAGGGAAGAAAGAAGGAGATGATAGTTTTCTTTTTTCTTTGTTTTTGTCATAACACGTGTCACACATTTAGTACCAAATTGCCCTCCAAAAACTGGTCTTTTAGATACTATTATATTTGACATATGTCACCTATTGATTTGGACAAGTGATTAACATATTAATATATTTTATGTTAAATTTTTATTTTATTTAATATAAATTTTTAATTATTTTTCTTTATCCAATAAGAAAAATTGAGAGGGAATAAGGAAGGAGAGGTGATATATATATATATTGTCATGACATGTGTCACTCATTTAGTATCAAATTTCCCTACAAAAATTGCACTCTTATATTTGACTTTGAATTTTTTATTTTATTTAACACAAATTTTTAATTATTTTTCTTTATCCAATAAGAAAAATATAGGGGGAAGAAATAAGGAGACGTGATAGTTTTCATTTTTTTGTTAATAAATTTTTACTAAAATCTTCTCAACAATAATCACTACTAGGAAAGGGCAGGATACGACTTCCTCTACGAGGAATATCGACGAGTAGCATTTATATTATGGTATACCGATGGTCACGAGGGCATTGGTTTTTCGTCAATGAAGATTATTCGATGGTTAAATAAAGACAGTAGGAGTTATCGACACATTTATCGACGGGTACAAATATAATTAGTAGTTGATACAATTATATGGAAACGCGTAGAGAGCCGTAGAGAGATATATTATTACCAACTATTTTTTTATTTTTTACCGACGAGTTATTCAATAAATAAAATACATTTTGACGACGATATTATCACGGGTTTTTATTTTATTACTATTGGTTATTAGACTAATAAACCCGTCGGTAATAACTATTTAAATTTCTTTTAAATATATTTATTTATAAATAATAAATAGTTAAAAAATATATTTTATAACTATTTATTATTTATTTATTTATTTATATAATAACATAATTATTAATAAAACTGATATTAAATAAGAAAAATAATAAAATGAATAAATTAAACTAAGTAAATATCATAGTAAATTATAACAATAAAATATATACAAATTACAATAAATGTAAAAAATATCCCGAAAGTAAAAATGAAAAAGCTAGATAAAAACTAGCTAAAGTCCTGGTTAGCATCATCGCTGCATCATCATCTCACCATCATCGTCATCCGTGCACTACTACTGGCCTTGAGATGAGTGTGATATGGGGAGCATCTTCCAAGAGTAGGATTCTGAATCCTGCATGTCTTGGAATAATGTCATGACATCTGCAATGATCTTCTGCGCATCCTCTAGAGCTCAGCCTTCGCCTTCTTTGCTTTCTCCTGCTCTTTCTTCTTTGCGTTCTCCTCCTTCGCTCCTAGGAGAGCTTAAGCTCTTGATCTCTCAGCTCCTCCTCCATAGCAGCTCGCCCCCCGCCTCTGAGCTATTGAAGGAGCTGCCCACCTCCTCTCCTGCTCCACACTGCCTACCCAACTCATGGTTGAGGGCATGGACACGCTCCCTCAAGGTATCATCCCCGTGTTGACCGTGGTGGAGGATGGGGACATACTCTCAGGTTGGTACCTCATCCCATACATGCGGCCCTTGTAGGCTGCCAACCACTTGGGCCCACACATCCTCCTCATTGGGAGAAGGAGGAATGTGAGCATCGGGCCAGCCTCACCATCTGGGTCTGGGCCTAATCCAGGGTCTGAAACTTTAAGGAAAAAGAAAAAACAAGTTGTAAGTAATAATTATGACATAAATGAAAATAATAATAGAAATTAAGTAAAGATATGTCTAAATTTAAACTTACATAGGTCACCTAGGAGCGAGAGTCTACCCATACCTCTCCAGGCTGCCCCCTGCCACCCCTTCGGGTATGATCTCTCGAAATTGCTCGTCCTGTTGGAGGGCGGCTCACTCCCTCGCCTGCATAAATATGCACAATAAAGTCATCAAAATATAGTATTTGTCACAATCCAAATATAGTAAATGTTACTATAAAATGTAAAAGGGTAAAGAATTACCAAGCGCTTTCGGGTCCCTCCTAGGTGCTTAACCCACCCGTGTGCAGTGACCCGCCTGCAGGGCTTGGTTTGTCTTTCCCTTACTCGACCTATCCTTGAAGGTCGGTTCCTGCCAGTGGCGCTGAATCAGGGTGGCGCCGTTCAGCATTGTCATGTGTCCCTTACGGACATCATGAAACATATCCTACATTCGCTTGGAGGACCTAATCCTCCAAGCCTTCTTCACGGGCTCGTGCTCTGGGCTCAATGTAGAATGTTTTCTGTATAAACAAATTCACAACATATTATGATTGTATATCAAGCATATAATTAAATAATGTAAACATATATTTTAACAAAAGCGAAACAATCATATAATTACCTTCCACTCCTTCCACCACTACTTCTTGACATTAGCTGGATGTTAGTCCATGTGGGCCATGGATGGTTATACCGACTCTCTATAACCTCCGTGATCCTATGGTAGCCGACACATATGGGAGAAAACTATTACATAAATAATAAAAAATCAATCAAAATTACTCAAATTTCATAAGCAATGTAAAATTAAAATGTAATAAAAAAACATGTTTCAACTTACCTGTTTTTTGAGCCTAATCTCTGAGCGGTTTGCATGAGGCCAAGTGGCCTGCCATTTGGCCGAGAGGCCTCCCATTGGTATCCGTGCCTGACCCATCGAGGAAGGAAAAGTTGGTCAGAATGGGGCTGGGAGTCGGGGAGTGATCGGGCTAGTGGTAGGGCTAGGGAGGGTCAATGTGAGTTGGCTGAGTGTGAATATGGGAGGGGTGAGGCCCGATACCAGGATGGGCATCATCCGAAAGCCTAGGGTGCTAATGGTTGAGGTAAAGGTGGTGGAAGGGGAGGTGGTGGAGGTGGTGGAAGGGACTGGCTGAGGTGGTAGGAGGGATGATGGCTGAGGTGGTGGGAGGGTGGTGGCGAGGTGGTGGGAGGGGTGGTGGCTCATGGTGGGTACACCGACCTCCGAGGTCGGCCGCCTCTACCAGCCATACTGAAACAATTAAAAAATAATTCACAACAAAACATTAATTAAATCAGGAAATTTCAAATAACTCATAATAATATTCCATATAATATTGAACACCTTAGTTAATCTGAAAGTGTAGGACTATTTTCATCATTACTCTATTATTGATCAGGAACTGACTTATCGCAGTACTATCACTTGTTTCATCTTCGTGATTTCTGATTAGGTGGTTACTTGTGCATTCGATTAAGTCAACTTCCCCAGTAGTCAATGAAAAGGGGTTTTCAAGGTTGTTGCATCGAGACCTGCCCTTGAAGGATGTGGATCATCTACTTGATATGCATCTTCAACAGTTTCTTCCTCTATTTCAATCATACCTCTTGGTTTGATCTTATTCACAACCCTCCACTGTGACCTACTTTTCCCAGGATAAGGCATATAATATACTTGTCTAGCATTTTGGGCTATAATAAATGGATCATAACTTCTATATCTCCTGGTGTGATTGATTTCAATGATTTTGTAATTGTTGTGTTGACGTGTCCCAGCAGTCACGTTAGGTCATACCATTCACATTTGAATATGATACATTTATTTGTGAGGTCACCTACATACCCAAACTCAAGGATTTTCTTAACAACACCATACCAATCACAGTCTCCGTCATCACATATTTCTTTTGATTGGATTTTAAGTTTTTTTAAATATACTTACTTTTATTTAATCTGTTACTCATACAAAAAAATTAAAAAAATTTTGATAGCATCTCCCCTTAAATTATGCGCTTCCATCGTTACATATTTCAGTCAATACAATAATTATAAATATTATTATAAAGATCATCAACAACAGAATAAATATGGTGAAGAATTTGAGCCCGCCTGAAAAATTTTATGGCTATGGTTGTATTGACTGAAATATATGGGTGGAAGAAATTTACAAAGCGTTCTTGTTTGGGACATGAATATTTGTTATTTTTTAAATCTGAAGGATGCTTCTATTTTAAAGCCAGAGTATATAACCATATTGCTTCATAAATGGATTATTCAAGATATGACGAAGACACTATCCAAGATTGTGAAGTTGGCAATGATCACATGAAAGGCATGTAGCACTTGAGGACTATGTACATTTGTTTAAGGTGCATCGCAACTTTCAAGAAATGTACATGATCCTCAATGCTACAGACCTTTCAGCATCATCATTGCCAACTTCACAATCTTGGATAGCGTCTTTGTTATATCTTGAATAAGTCATTTGAAACACTATGGTTATACACTATGATTTTAAAATAGAAGCCTCCTTCATATTTAAAAAATAACAAATACTCATGTCCCAAATAGGAACGCTTTGTAAATTTCTTCCAAGTCATATATTTCAGTCAATACAATCATTGCTATATAATTTTTTAACGACGGGCTCAAATTACTACTTTAAAACATATTGAATTGGTTTTCTTTGTTTTTTTTAATACAGTATTTTTAATCCTTTTTTTAATCTTATTTTCTCGCGCACAATTTTTTTAAAACTTTTTTCCCTAAAACAAAATTTTGTTAATTAGGAGATTCCATCATCAGATATTTCTTTTAATTGGTCTTTAAGTTCTTTTTTTTTAATATGGTTAATTTTAATCTTTTATCCCTAAAAATATTTTAACAAAATTTTGATAGCATCTCCCCTTAAACTAGGAGTTTCCATCATTTGATATTTAGTCAATTCAACAATTATAGATATTATTATAAAAATCAACAATAGAATAGGAACAGTTAAACAGTTACATGTTAATAATTACATACAATTCAAATAATCCTAAAAATAGTTCTATTGCGCATTCCCTTATAACTCCACAACATGCATCCTGAATCTCCGCAAACACAAAGAATCCCAGCAAACAAATCAAACAATTCGGGAAGGACCTCTCGTTTTCCCCAGTCATGCAATCCCAATTTCCTACAACTCTATCCTATAAAATATAAGCCTCTATATATCATACAAATATATTAAATCATTAAACGATATAAATAATAAGGAATGAGCTACTAACCTCTATAGCAGAGAAAACAAAAATCAAAATATAGAAGCTCCTGGCGTTCAACCAAGTCCAATCCTGAAAATCCAACATTATAAATTTCAATCACTACAATTATATACACAAAAAAAAGACTAACATATATAAAAACATGGGAAACCAATCCCAACGTCAATAATCGGAGTGACCCTTAAGCAAAACTCCTACATTAACAAATTAATAATAGCAATTAATCCCCAATCCAACATACACACAACACTATGGGCACCAATAAACGAATGGAAAAAGTAAATCAAATAAAAAAACTAAACCTATTAAAATGCTCACCAAAGCCTCAGGATTGTAATGGTCACCTCCGTTTCTCAAATGGAGCTCCAGTGTAGCGAAGAGAGCAAAAGCACGCGACCGCGCGAGAGAGAGAAGTTTTAGACTGAAGGAGGAGGGTCTCTGAGTTTAATAACCGGATTCCGACGAGTGTACCAGACAGGTACCCATTTATTGAAATGGTGTGTATCAGTAATTAGTATTTACCGACGCCTTACCGATGGGTGACGACCATACATAACGTTTTGCGCGACTTCAAATAAAATTTCAAATTGACCGTAATTTAATAAATAAATTAGAAAAAACTTCAAACCCGTTGGTAAACCTGTAATTTATGTTATAAATAATAAATAATAAAAATTTTTAATACTCGTCGGAGGTCGGTAATTTCTTTCAGAGATAGGATATTCTTCTTACCTTAGCAGTTAGTAATTTAATTCGTAAATAATTAATTTTAAAAATCATAAGTACCTCTGTAAGTCGTCGTAATTTAATTCATAAATAATTAAATTCAAAATAACCATTGGTAATCATGTCGGTAAAAGATTTAATATATAAATAGTTAGATATAAGAGTTACCCGTCGTTAACCTTGGTATACCCATCGGATAATGGCGGTATTTTTCCAAAATTTACCGACAAGTATTAACAACACTAGTAATTATTTTCAAAAGCGCGCCTGCCGAAGAAATCGGTTATTTTTTACGGTTGCATCCCCATCGGTTACCTTCGTCGGTAATTCATATTTCTGGTAGTGAATATCCTACTCCAATGAATTATGAAGATTTTTTATGTTTATATTAATTGTTGAAATATTTGAATTATTTTTACCTTATAAGAGGATAATTATTTACATACAAACATAAAAATCAAAATAAAAATGTAATTAATTTAAATATAATTATTATAAATAAAGTTATTATGTCAAATATTCTACAAAATTATTTTGCAGTTTTTTATTCCTTTTGTGTTATCTAAAAATTTACATGCAATGTAATTAAACATATAAAAAATATGTGCAAGCTAAGAGGAAGAGGTCAATATTCTTCTTCTCCTGGGAGGTGGATGTTTGATTCTTATGAAATAATTTGCAAGTATATGATTTTTAAAGTAAATACTTAAATTGGTCCATTAGAAACATATTAGTGGACTAATTAGTTTGTAAGATTTTGAAAGTTCCAAATTGTCTCTCACATTTAAAAGAGGGGACAATTGGTCCTGCTGTACAAGTCTTTATGATTAAAAAAAATATCATACGAAACTGTATGAAGGTGTCAATTTGTCCCTTTTTTGAAATGTAAGGGGCCATTTAGGATTTTCAAAATTTAAGAAACTAATTTATCCACCAATATATTTTTTAGGGATTAATTTGAGTATTTTGTCTAATATTTGTAGAGCTAATTGTAACATCCCAAATTTTCCCCTTATGCTAAGTACTCATTTTAAATGAATGATTAAAAGTATTTACGTGAAAACAACATTTTTTGAGAAAAGGGCAAAAATGATAATTCTGCCGCTAAAGGGAAAAAAATAGGAAAATTATAAAAATACATCAAGATAAACTGAAATAAACTAATTTCTTGTCAAAAATATTTAATAACATCAATTGGATAATTTTATAAAATTTATTTAGTTGGTTTTGTGTTAAACAGGTGATTTTCATGAAAATGGACCGAAAAAGGCATTTTCATCTTTTCACACGCAAGCAAGACCAGCCTCATTGATAAAAAATTAAACACAGACCATATGAGGCTGCCGTGTGGCTGGTCAAGCTTGGGAAAAGAGGGAGAATGTTGCTTTTTCAAGACTTGGTTAGTGAAGTGGTGTGTTTTCAAGATGTGAGCAAAATACCAATCTTTGACTATTCTCTATTTAATAAAATTTTTCTCTCCCTCTTCCCTTACCCCGCTGCAACCCTCTCCCTCCCTACACTCTCAATTGATTTTCATTTCACTCAAAATACACTCTCAAGGAAAGCTCACAAGTGGTGGTCAGGATTCCAGAGGAGTTGCAAGACGCTTCTCCATTCAACCCAACGTCCTCGACTTATTCATCCCTTTTAGTCTTCAATTAAGGTAGAGAATCTTATGTGTTTCTTCTATTTGTTGTTTATCATGAATTTGTTCTAGCTTTTCCGTGGCTACGAGCAGCTCATTGGTCCTAAAATCATGTTAAGAACGTCCTACCCCTTCCATGGCTATGGATGTCTTTTCTAGTACATCCAATGAATGAATAACCCTCTTATCTCCAAGGGTGTGAATGAATATGAATACCAAAGTGACCTGAGATCTCTTAAAATGGGTTCATGCCACTTTCAAGAGCTATTGATGGGGTGTTTGTTTGGAGGAGGCATCCAAAGGTGTTCTAAATTACCTTTTTATAAAAACTTGATTTCAAAGCATTTCTATTTAATAAAATATAGATGTTGTGTATCATTTCTGTAAATGGTATTTCTTTTGTATTCTTGAGGTTTCTAAAAGAGAAAACATGCAAGAGATCTAATTTGAACAAAATCCTAAAATTTATATATAAATCTCTTAATTTTGGATTTTGTATGAATTTGGAAAGTCCTCAATAGAAAATTCATTTCTCAGTCTCTAGATCTTCAATTAAGCCCATTCCAATTTTTTATGAAAGCTAAGACATAGAGCCATGTCCCTATTTTTTTGTTTTTTTGTAATGTTATGTTTCCTAGAAAATTCATGAAAAATATTAGAATATGCCTTGTCTTCTGCTATTTGGCAGCATGCAATGATAATTCTTAAATTTGAGTTATACATCACGGATTTGAGTGAAATCAATTTTAAATGAAAGCTAACTCTTAGAACTAGTACTCTGGAAATTTTCATAGCCAAATACCTGTTTTGTGTTAGTAACTTTTAATTTGCTGCACCCTCTGGGTGCGCAACCAAATAGCCTCTATTTATGATTTTTTTAGAAAATTGTGTAGTTATTGGATTTGGCTCAATTTTGGTTTGTTGAAAAGCTTCATAAAATATTAGTTTAAATTTCCAAGTGTAGGGAACACAGTGAAATTTCTTATAATATTTGTCAAATCTATTAGGAATTGAAAAAGTTAGAAGATGATTATTTTTGTAAGCAAAATATGCTAAAATATTTTAACAAAATTTCTAAGCTCTAGGGATTAAAAGAAGGGCCAGAATACAATATTAGCACAATAATTAATTTTGAGGATATCATAAGCATAAAGAAAAGAAATGAAAAATGGGTCTGATGACTCTATCAAACAAATTCATAAAATACTCGTGCTTGTATGGAAATCCTAAGTTATTAGGATCTATTCTTATTGATAGAATTGTTATTTTATGATATCGTGCATTGTTTGGCTATTATTGATATGTTATGCCATATGTGTGAATGTTTTTGAGACTTATTAATAATGACATAAAGATGTGTATTGAGTTGCTATCTTGAGATGTGAATTTATTAAGTTAGTATGCTATATTAAATATGCATGTGAAGATCATGTAGAAAAGATTCTTAATATTGCTTGCATTAAGAAAGTAAAGAAAAGTAACTAAGAGAGTGTCATATTTTGCCCCTCACCCAGGGCGGCGATGGTCATCGATTTGAGCTAAATACCATAAGTTTAAGGAGGGAGGCCCACTGCGGGTTTTTAAGTTAAGGTTGGAGGTTGATGCCAAAGATCACAGATGACACTAAATAATCAAGAATTAAAATCAGAGGTTGATGCCAAAGACCAAAGCCAAGACAAGTTTATATTGTGTGAATACCAATTAAATAGCTTATGATATATGCATACATGAATCATGGCATGTCTATGGAAGAAGCATATAAAAAAGGGATCTACCTCGGCTAATGAATGACTTTCTAAAGTTAAAAGAGGATAATATACATGCACACACTTCTTTTAGCAAATAAACCCGAGGTGGCTAAAGGCAAAAATGATGATAACCATGCATTTCTCTACTAAGAAATATTATATTTCTCATTCCCTTTTCATTTTTGTATCGCCTTTAGATGGAGAATAGGGTTCACATGGTGCCGGGGGCTCTTTTAGTTTAGCGAAGAGCCCCTCATTCATGCAATTTGTGTCATAGTTACTAGTTATAAGTACATATTACTGCATGAGTCCTCACACCTGTATAGACGAGGAGATCGACATCCAAAATGTTATGCTTATGATAAAGAATGTCGCTACCTCCTCAAATTAGCATTAGTTTGTATGCTAAGTTGCACAAAAATTTCATAAACGACACAACCTAGGTCATCTCTCAAGGAGGCTATATCACTTAGTTGGAAATTAGGGGTTTGGATAATTAAATTGAGAGAATTAAAATTAATTGAGAAAATTCAATAATTAAAGACAATAGTGTAAGGTATTCCTAGGATTGGAACTAGATATCACAGACCAAATATTGAACACATTAATGACTATTAGTAAAAAATTACTGGCAATTATGATAGTGATCGATTGACCTCTTGAATTTAACCAATGCAAATAACTAACAAATGGGATCCCAATTTAATTAGAAATTCTATCGATTTAAAGTACCAATTGCTATAGCCTAATAACCAATCAGAAAGTTAATTCTAATACTCTCCTTTAAACATAAACCAATGGATCCATCAATTTATGCCCAAAGGGTTTCCCTAAACAACGATTGCCAATTTAGTAATTCCAATAAAAGTTGTAACAGTTGCAACAATAATTATAAGAATAGAAACTCAAGAACATTGAGAAAACTAATGTATTCAACATAAAAAAAGGGTCTTAAACATTATTCGAATCTATTTGGAAACCCTTACACTAGTGAGAAAATATACTCCTCCACCTCTAGAGGATTACAATAGTTAAAATAAAAGAGAACATCAAGATGATAACAAGGATCCTTATCACAATCTCCAAGAACAAAAGACCTTCACTAATGAAATCCCTAGAGAGAGAGAATAGAGAAGAAGATGTAGAGAAATGTAAGAAGAGAAATAGAGAGAATCCTAGCTGCCAAAAGTCTGAGTCAAAAACTAGGGTAAAATTTTGTGTCACTCTCTCAAATATTACTCTCTAAAATAGCCCAAAGTGGGGTTCAAAAAGATTAATTGTCTATAATCTTGTCATTAGACGAGCATTGTAGTGCTGAAATGAGCGCTCCAGCGCTTATGAGAACGGTGAGCTCGAGCTTCATTTTTGTTGCTTTTGCTGAGTGCCGCAGCGCTCACCCTAGAGTGAACTTTCACGATTTTGCTCTTTTTCATCTCCAAGCTCCTTACAAAGAATTCCAGTTTTGTTCTTGACACATTGCACTTGATCCAAAGTTTCTATGCACATAACCATACTCAAAGAGACATGTTAAACGTAATAGGTCATAATCCAATAATTATTCCAAAATTATTACAATAGTTAATGATTCAATCAAAATTGCACAATGAGGACTAAATTCAAATTCTGTGTTGACATCAATTACTTAGTTAAACTTATGCAAAAAGCTAAAGTTTGATAGCAAGATAAGTGGCATAAATACCCCTTATCAAACTCCCCCACACTTAAGCTTTCACATGTCCCCATAGTGGGAAGGGTTAATATTGGTGATTTATTATTGATTAATAACAAATAATGCTGGAATAATCAAGTGTGTCTAGAAAAAAAATGCAAAGAATTACAAAAATGCCATTATTTAGTGAAATTATGAAAATACCTTTGCTATGTAAAAGAAATTACACCCTTGCCTTATAAGTTAATGACAAAGACACCCTTATTCTATTAATGGAATTACAAAAATACCACTGTCATTGTTTAATTACAAAAATACTCTTGTCTTAGTTAAAGAAATTACTACAATGCTACTACTTTAATAATTACTACAAAATCATTTGCACAAATCCCTAGACTTGTTTTTAAATAAGAATAAATCTAAACTATTGGATTAAGATGACAATATAATAATTCAATCACATACATCATGCACATTCTTAACCACATACATGCACATAGACAATTCCATGCTAAAAATTAAAAACACCTATTAAAGCATAAGATCATATGCTATAAATCTATAATGCATACATGCATTAAAGGTTAGAAAATTTTCACTAACCATGCATGCCCAACAACAACGTTTTTGCATAAAATATGGAGTATTTTCATCCCAAAATTAGGCCTACATGTTTCCATAAAACATAGAGCATTTTTGGTCAACATGCTTGCATAAATCATGCAAGCATTCTTCTTATTTTCTTAATCCTTTCACTATAAATACTCTTCAAACTCTCATTCTTACCATTCACTTTTTTTTTGCCAAAACTTGCCAACTAAGTTGTGTCAAAAAAAGGAGTCTTGTTCTCTCTAACCTCAAGCTCTCTTCTTGCTCCTCTCCTTCATCTTCAAGAACCTCCGTTCTTAACCTCCACCCAAGCTTTCAACCACATCTCCACCATAGATCAACTCCCAAATACCTATCCTTTCCATTCCCAAACACAAGAACACATGAAAAATCCTCTTTCCATTTCTTTTCCTTTGGCCGAATCGATTTTAGCTCCAAGAGAAGATTTGTTCTTCTCATTTCTTTACAAAAGATCAAGCTTTCTCTTTGCAAATAAGAAAACACTCTTGGTAGGGATTTTATTTCATGTTCTTTCTCTTATTCTTCTCTTATATTTTTTGGTTATTTTGATTGTTAATGACCATGGCTTGATAATGAGGAATCATGGTAGTGGTTGTAGATCCATCATATAATTGACCTCTAAAAGTCAAGATTTGATTTTTTTTTTGGTTAAAAGATTAATGGAAAAATTGTGGATTTTCTTTGAATTGTTTCTTTTTGAGTTTGATGATGAGTTCAAGAAATAAGGTTCTTGGAACCATGATAATAAAGGACTCTAAAGCTCACTTCCTTGTTGTTAATATTACTTGGGGTTAAAGAGTTTCGTTCTCTAAAAGTCTTGAGTTTTGAGTTTAACAAGATATAAAATGAACTTGCATCCATGTTTATGTTTCAAGCTCTTGCATATCATGTTTAAATTTCAAGCCCTACATATCATGTTTAGATTTTAAGTTGTCACCTTAATTCTTGAAGATAATAATATGGAATTACATATCATATTTAAATTTCAAGCCTTGTATATCATGTTTAAATTTCAAGTTATCACCTTAATTCTTGAAAATAATAATATGGAATTGCATATCATGTTTAAATTCCAAGTCTTGCATATTATATTTAAATTTCAAGTTATCACCTTAAATCTTGAAGATAAGGAAATGGATTTGCATTTCATGTTTAAATTCCAGACCTTGCATATCATATTTAAATTTCAAGTTATCACCTTAAATCTTGAAGATAAGAAAATGGATTTACGTTTTCATGTTTAAATTTCAAGTCTTGCATATCATATTTAAATTTCAAGTTATCACCTAACCCTTGAAGACTTAAAAGTGAACTTGTATTCTCATATTTATATTTCAAGTTTTTCACATCATATTTATATTTCTAAGCCATCACCTTATAATGATAAAGATTAAAAATGAGATTGCATAGCATGTTTATGATTCCAGCTATCACCTAAATCTTTAAAGCTCAAGACTTGCCTCTTTTACCTTAAATGGAAATTCATGGCTACTGATTTGGTAATGTTTGATTCTTGAATTATGCAAATAATGATCTCTAGTATAATTGTATATATCCTGTTAAGCATAACATATGCATTAGCTAAGTCCAAGTCCTTGATTTTTGACATCCTGGATAGGAGCATATTTACTATTATGAGATATTGATGATAACATGCTTATGGATATATGCAAAGAATGTGTTGTATGCTTATGTGATTAATTACATGATGATTTATGGCATGTTGTGATTATGAATTATTGATTGAGATGCATGTTTGATATATTATGTGACAGGAAGCAAATTTGGGGAAATTCTATTCCAAGTCATTATGCTGAACTTCTGCCAAATTTATGGACTTAAAAAAATTATGGAATTTTGAGTATGAAATGATGAATGATAAGTTATGATATTAGCCATGTTTATATGCTCATGTTTGTATCTCTAAATGACAGCTAAGCTTAAAGGTGACATAAGACACATGGAAATGATCCTCTAAACTCTAGGAATTAATGGTTATGGGAGGTGACCCAAAGAGGTGATCGTTTAGACTCCAAGAATTAATGGTTATGAAAGGTGATCCTATACCCCCTATCCCACACTCTGGAGTCGGGAATTAGCTTATTGAGAGGATAAGTGTAGACTAGTGATGACTAGTTAGGTATGAGTTCATAACTTAGAATTTTCAAGATGAGAAGTATTAGGGTGGCCCCATAAAAGAGAATAAGAAAGTTAAGTCACCTAAAAAAGTAAAGAGGAAAGATTATATTAAAATGAATTATGTTTCTTATGTTATGATAATTTATTCAAGTCTTGTGGTATGTTGCATAAGTATTGACATGCATTTCATAATATGGTATGATGCATTCATAACATTAAGATGCATGCTAAAAGAAATGGGCCTCGAATAATGGTATTTGGAACATAAATGAATCTTATTTATGTCTATTATTTTCATAATGAAACCTGAGGTTCCTAAGGATGAAGATGATGACATTTGTTTGGAGGTGAAAATCCTAGAGATTCTTGTACAAGTTTCTCATTTCCTCTTTCTTTCTTTTTCATCTCGTCTCCAGAGGGCAATGACTACGTTTCTGATCCATGTTGATGTTCTCACCTAGTAGATGCACTTCGATCCCCAACTAGCCTTATCATTTTATGGGTCGTCTCACTACTCCTACTAACCTTGCTCGCATGCTTGGATACTTATCCCCCTTTCCGAGTGTCGTTAGTAGGTGTTGATGGTGGACCTCTTGGAGTGCTTATGCATATCTCATGGAAAGGATATCCTTATTTTGATAGTTTTGTTAGATGTTATCTACTTTAGGCATATCCCAGGAGGAGTAGTGGGAGAAGATGTTTTAGTAAGTTGTTTTAGTTTTTATCCATATACTATTTATATCTTTTCTAGATGGCTATACTTAGCCTAACCTCTGTTGGTGGGCATAATACACTTTTAGTAGTTTATTTTGGTGTGTGATGTGAAATGGTTAATACTTATGCTATTATTATATATGATGCTGTGATTATGTTCATGTGATTGTTGTGTTTGTACTTGTGCATGCTGTGACTTGTTTTTATTTCTCCTTTATATGTGCGAGACAAATGATGGGTTTTACCTAGTATGCGCAGCTCATGTTTTGTTTTCAAACTTAAAAAAAAAAATTACCCATATTTTTACTAAGGTATTTTCAGGAGTTAACAACAAAGACTAAAACAAAAGAGTAAATTCTAATAATTAACTTAAATGTATCATAGGCGTGTTAGGTTAAATATTAGGGTGTTACATTTTGATATCAGAGTTTCGATTCTCATGGAGCTTGAAGATTGGATTGATTATGCTTCTTGAGCATGATGCGATAACTATGTCATGTATAGAGCTTGATTGATGGAGAAGCTATAGGATAGAAATGCATGACCCCTATGTGCATGTGTTCACCGGTAACTAGCTCACTTTGCATGAAGTACTAAGTTTGATCACCTCAGTGTTTGTTGCTATGTGTGCTTAGGGACCGATGGCACGATACGACAAGATAGGACTCCAGGCGGAGGCGATAGAATAGTGAAACTACTGGAGCCCTTAGGGACATGGCAAGGGCCATGCAGATGATGTTCAAATGGATGGACTGCAGGGAAATGCTGGTTGTAGCCCTAATGCTATAGAAGGTCACGAGCATGCTCCATTTAGAGAGTTTCGCAAGGTGAACCTTATCATTTAGAGGAGCTTTGAACCCAAACCAGGTTGATGAGTGGATTAAGAGTATGGAGAAGGTCTTTTCGGTAATCGCCTATACTAAGGAACAGAAGGTGACTTTTGTTGCCTACATGCTTGAGGCGGATGCCGAGTTCTAGTGGATTGGCACTTAGAGACGTTGGAGGCATCTGGCACCATGATCAATTGGGAGATGTTCAAGACTTATTTCTACGAAAGTACTTTCAGCATCAGTGAGGAATGCCAAAGACATGGAATTCATGCAGCTGACCCAAGGAGGAATGAGCATCACGCAGGACACTGTGAAGTTTGAGGAGCTGATTAAGTTTTCAAGGATTTTTTAGGGAAATCCCGATGAGTTCTGGAAGTGTGTTAAATATGAAGCTAGTCTGAAGGCGGAGGTTAATGTCGTCGTTGCACACTTGGAGATTAGGGACTTTCCTACCCTAGTAAACAAGTGTCGCATCATTGAAGAGGGCCACAAGAAGCTGAACGTGTCAAGGGTTAAGAATTTCACTAAGAAACTAGCACAGGAAGCTCCAAGGTTCAAGCCACAATTCAAGCCACAAGGCCCCAGTAGACTTTCGTTATAGGGGATCGAGTAGTCCCAAAGCTAAGGCACCCAGGAAGACCCTGGTTGTACCCCCATGGCCTGCACCTACTACATCATATCCTAAGTGTGGGAAGTCACATGGAGATCAACCTTGCTTGATGGGCTAGTGATTTTGTTTCAAGTATGGGAAGCCCGGTTATTACGCTGAGAGTACACCAACAGGAACCCAACAGCCTCTCCATCAGGCCACAGCATCAAGGGAGGGTCTTTACCCTTAATGCGAGAGACTTGGCGAAGTCTAGCGACCTCATAGAAGATAAGTGTGAAATGTACGGTAGGACCTTAATTGTATTATATGACTCTTGGTGCAAATCATTCATTCATATCGCATGATAGTGTTGAATCTTTGCATTTGCATGAGTCAGAACTTCCTTTTGACCTTACTATTTCTACACATACTGGTCAACCTATTAGGACACGTATATGTTGCTTAAATTATCATTTCATCATTGAAGGTAGATCCTTTGTCTTAGATTTGATTTGTTTATCCATGCATGATCTAGACATAATTTTTGGCATGGATTGGCTTTATGCTAACCATGTACTATTGAATTGTTACACCAAGTCTGTCATCTTTTCCCCATTTCCAGTGTACCTAGCAAACCCTTAAGCTTTTACTGAAATACTGAGAGGTCAACTGTTATGGGAAAGAAAGTAAGGGATATGTTCTCCTAGCCGCCATGATGTAGACCTTGAGTAGAACAATGATGATGTACCTATAGTAAGAGACTATCCTAAAGTATTTCTGGATGAGATACCTAAGTTCCCGCAGTGAGAGAGATGGAGTTCTTCATAGAGCTAGTCCCAGGGATAGGGCCTATCTCCATAGCACCTTATAGGATGTCGCCCTTAGAATTGACCAAGTTAAAGACTTAGTTAGAAAAGTTTTTGAAGAAGAAGTTTGTGAGACCTAGTGCATCATCTTGGGGAGCCTCGGTTTTGTTTGTCAAAAAGAAAGATGGGAGTATGAGGCTTTGTATAGACTATAGGCAATTGAATCGTGTGACTAAAGAATAAGTACCCTTTGCCTAGGATCGATGATTTGATGGATCAGTTGAGGGAGCGGTAGTGTTCTCAAAGATTGACTTAAGGTCAGGATATCATCAAATTAGAGTAAAGGATGATGACATACCCAAGACGCCTTTAGGACCCAGGATGTCACTTTGAGTTCATAGTTATGTTGTTTGGTTTGACCAATTTTCCTGCGTGTTCATGGACTACATGAAGAGGATCTTTAGACCATATGTGGATCAGTTTGTGATTGTTTTCACAGATGATATACTCATCTATTCGAAGACCCGTGAGGAGTATGAGCGTCATTTAAGGATGGTTTTAGAGATTTTGAAGGAAAAGAAGTTGTATGCGAAGTTGTCTAAGTGTAAATTTTGGTTGGGTGAGGTAAAATTGTTAAGACACGTAGTGTTAAGAGGAGGTATCGCAGGAGATCCTAGTAAGATAGAAGCAGTGATGAGCTGGGAGACTACCACCTGAGAAATAAGGTGCTTTTTAGATTTGGCAGGATATTATCGAGGTTCATTAAGGGATTTTCTCATCTTTCTTTACCCTTGACCAAGCTTACTAGGAAGAATGCCCTTTTTTCATGGATTTCAGAGTGTGAGAAGAGCTTCCAAGCTGAAGATAAAGTTAACTACAACCCTAGTGTTAGCCTAACCCCAATACGCCCTTTGAGGTGTATTGTGATATTCAGGGAAAGGTTTGGGCTGTGTGTTGATGCAAAATAAGCAAGTGGTGGCCTACGCATCTAGACAACTCAAGCCTTATGAAGCAAACTACCCCACCCATGACCTAGAGTTAGTAGCCGTAGTGTTCGCTTTGAAGTGTGGAGGCACCATTTGTATAGAGTAAAGTTTGAGGTGTTCTTTGATCACAAGAGTCTCAAATACCTCTTTGATCAGAAGAAGTTAAATATGAGGCAGAGAAGGTGGATGGAATTCTTGAAGGACTATGATTTCAAGTTAAAATATCATCCTGGCAAGGCAAACGTGGTGGATGAAACCTTAAGTCGAAAGTCATTACACTTGTCTCAAATGATGGCTAATTGAGAGGTTTAGAGACCTGAACTTGATGATGACGTTAACCATTGAGGGATGATGATGTGTCATCTTAGTGTGACAAGTGACTTCAAAGAGAGAATCACTAGAGCTTAACAGGAGGATGAGGAGTTTAAGAAGACCTTAGAGGCGGGAAAGTTGAAAGGATTCATCCTTGGAACTGATAAATTATGGAGGTTTGAAGATAGAATTTGTGTGCCAGGATGTGGTGACCTCTGAAAGGAGATTTTGGAGGAGGCTCATAAGAGCCATTTCAGCATTCACCCTTATACCATCAAGATGTATTAGGATTTGAAGAAGATGTTTTGGTGGCTCGGTTTGAAGAAAAACATGGTCACCTAGATGAATACTGATTAGTCTATAAAAAGGTGAAGATTGAGTACAAAAAACCTATTGGAATGTTGCAACCCCTATCAATTCCCGAAGGAAATGGGATAGTATCTTGATGGATTTCGTGATGGGTCTACCCAAGGCCCAAGCTGGCCATGACGCCATATGGGTGATTGTGGATCGATTGACGAAGTCGGCTCACTTTTTGCCATTAAGGTAACTTATTCATTGGATAAGCTGGCTAGTTGTATATCTAAGAGATTATGAAGTTGCATGGAGTGCCATCAACGATAATCTTGGATCGTGATCTGCGATTCACGTCACATTTTTAGGGAGTCTTTTAGAAGGCGTTTGGTTCAAAGTTATGTTTGAGCACGACTTACCACCCTCAAACGGATTGGCAATCGAGAGGACCATACAAACTTTATAGGATATGCTTAGGGCGTGTGTGTTGGAAAAAAGGGAAGTTGGGAGAGACTTGCCACTAATCGAATTCGCATATAACAATAGTTATCATGCGAGCATCGGTATGGCACCATATGAGGCCTTATATGGAAAGAAGTGTCAATCCCCTTTGTGTTGGTATGAGCCTAGTGAGCACAGTATGTTAGGACCTGAAGTTGTAAGGGAAACAACAGAACAAATCAAGAGGATTAAAGATAGGATCCTTACTACTCAAAGTCGACATAAAAGCTATGCTAAACGGCGAAAGCCATTGGAATTCTAGAGGGAGAACATGTATTCCTTAGGATCACCCCACGACAGGCATAGGACAAGCTATGAGAGTCAAAAAGTTGAACCCAGATTCCTTGGTCCCTTTGAAATTCTTGATAGAGTTAGGTCAATGGCATATCGGATAGCCTTGCCACCTAATCTGTCTAACTTGCATGACGTCTTCCATGTCTCTCATTGAGAAAATACCAATCCGACCTTAGTCAAGTGCTAAAGCTAGAATAAGTACAATTAGGAGAGGACCTGACCTTCAACCTACCGCCCAGGAGGATCGTGGACAAAGGAGTCAAGCTATTGAGGAATAAGACTGTACCTTTGGTCAAAGTGGCTTGGGACAGGGAAAGGCAGAGGAGTTTACTTGGGAATTGGAGTCGAAGATGAAGTCACAATACCTTGAGCTCTTCATAGGTAATGAATTTTGAGGACGAAATTCTTTAAAATGAGGGGAGTATTGTAACATCCCAAATTTTGTCTAGGCTAATTGACTCGATGAACTCGAACAATTGATTTACCGACTAGGCGTTTGATCTTGGCCTCATAATGGGAAGGGTTAACATTGGTGATTTATTATTGATTAATAACAAATAATGTTAGAATAATCAAGTGTGTCTAGAAAAAGATGTAAAGAATTACAAAAATGCTATTATTTAGTGAAATTATGAAAATACCTTTGTTATGTAAAGGAAATTATGAAACTACCCTTGCCTTATTAGTTAATGACAAAGACATCCTTATTCTTTAAATGGAATTATAAAAATACTACTGCCATTGTCTACTTATAAAAATACCCTTGTCTTGGTTAAAGAAATTACTACAATGCCATGACTTTAATAATTACTACAATGCCACTGCTTTAATAATTACTACAATGCCATTTGCACAAATCTCTAGACTTGTCTTTAAACAAGAATGAATCAAAGCCATTGGATTAAAATGACAATACAATAATTCAATCACATACATCATGCATATTCTTAACCACATACATGCACATAGACAATTCCATGACAAAAATTAAAAACACATATTAAAGCATAAGATGACAAGTTGTAAATCTATGAAGCATGCATTGAAGGTTAGAAAATTTTCGCTAACCATGCATGCCCAACAACAACATTTTTGCATAAAACATGGAGCATTTTCATCCCAAATTAGGTCTACATATTTGTATAAATCATGGAGCATTTTTGGCCAACATGCTTGCATAAATCATGCAAGCATTCTTCTTCTTTTCTTGATCCTTTCACTATAAATATTTTTCAAACTCTTATTCATACTGTTCATTTTTTGGCCAAAACTTGCTAACTAAGTTATGTTAAAAAAAGGAGTCTTGTTATCTCCAATCTCAAGCTCTCTTCTTTCTCCTCTCCTCCATCTTCAAGAACCTCTATTTTTAACCTCCACCTAAGTTCTCAACCTCAAACCACCACATCTCCACCATAGATCAACTCCCAAACACCTATCATTTCCATTCCTAAAAACAAGAACACAAGAAAAATCCTCCTTCTATTTCTTTTCCCTTTGACCAAATCCATTTTAGCTCCAAGAGAAGATTTGTTCTTTTCATTTCTTTATAAAAGATTAAGGTTTCTCTTTGCAAATAAGAAAACACTCTTGGTAGGGATTTTATTTCATGTTCTTTCTCTTATTCTTTTCTTATATTTTTTGGTTATTTTGATTGTTAATGACCATGGCTTGATAATGAGAAATCATGGTGGTAGTTGTAGATCCATCATATAATTGACCTCTAAAGGTCAAGATTTGATTTTTTTTTGTTTGGTTAAAAGATTAATGGAAAAATTGTGAATTTTCTTTGGATTGTTTCTTTTTAAGCTTGATGATGAGTTCAAGAAATAAGGTTCTTGAAACCATGGTAATGAAGGACTCTAAAGCTCAATTCCTTGTTGTTAAGATTATTTGGGGTTAGAGAGTTTCGTTCTCTAAAAGTCTTGAGTTTTAAGCTTAACAAGATATAAAATGAACTTGCATCCATATTTATGTTTCAAGATCTTGCATATCATGTTTAGATTTCAAGTTATCACTTTAATTCTTGAAGATAATAATATGGACTTACATATTATGTTTAAATTTTAGGCCATGCATATCATGTTTAGATTTCAAGTTATCACCTTAATTCTTGAAGAAAATAATATGGATTTGCATATCATGTTTAAATTTCAATCCTTGCATATCATGTTTAGATTTCAAGTTATCACCTTAATTCTTGAAGATAATAATATGGACTTGTATATCATATTTAAATTCCAAGCCTTGCATATCATATTTAAATTTCAAGTTATCACCTTAAATCTTGAAGATAAGGAAATGGATTTGCATTTCATGTTTAAATTCCAAACTTTGCATATCAAATTTAAATTTCAAGTTATCACCTTAAATCTTGAAGATAAGAAAATGGATTTTCATTTTCATGTTGAAATTCCAAGCTTTGCATATCATGTTTAAATTTCAAGTTATCACCTAACCCTTGAAGACTTAAAAATGAACTTGCATTCTCATATTTATACTTCAAGTCTTGCACATCATATTTATATTCCTAAGCAATCAACTTATAATGATAAAGATTAAAAATGAGATTGCATAGCATGTTTATGATTCTAGCCATCACCTAAATATTTAAAACTCAAGACTTGCCTCTTTTATCTTAAATGGAAATTCATAGCTATTGATTTCGTAATGTTTGATTCTTGAATTATGCAAATGATGATATTTAGTATAATTGTATACATCCTGTTGAGCATAGCATATGCATTAGCAGAGTCCTGTCCTTGATTTTTGGCATCCTGGGTATGAGCATATTTACTATTTTGAGATATTGATGGTAACATGCTTATGAATATATGCAAAGAATGTGATGTATGCTTTTGTGATCAATTACATGATGATTTATGGATGTTGTGATTATGAAAGATTGATTGAGATACATGTTTGATATGTTATGTGACAGGAAGCAAATTTGGGAGAATTTCGTTCCAGTCGTTATGCCTGGATTTCCGCCAAATTTGTGGACTTAGGAAAATTATGGAATTTTGAGTATGAAATGATAAATGATAAGTTATGATATTAGCCACGTTTATATGCTCATGTTTGCATCTCTAAATGACATGCTAAGCTTAAAGGTGACATAAGACACATGGAAATAATCCTCTAGACTCAGGAATTAATAGTTATGAGAGGTGATCTAATAAAGGGATCTTTTAGACTCCAAGAATTAATAGTTATGGGAGGTGATCCTTTAGACTTCAGGAATTAATGGTTATGAAAGGTGATCTTATGCCCCCTATCCCACACTCTAGGAGTTGGGAATTAGCTTATTGAGAGGATAAGTGACGACTAGTTAGGTATGAGCTCATAACCTAGAACTCTCAAGAGGAGAGAGCATTAGGGTGGCCCCATAAAAGAGAACAAGAAAGTTAAGTCACCTAAGAAAGTAAAGAGGAAATATTATATTAAAATGAATTATGTTCCTTATGTTATGATAATTCATTCGAGTCTTATGGTATGTTGCATAAGCATTGACATGCATTTCATAATATGGTATGATGCATTCATGACATTAAGATGCATGCTAAAAAAAAGGTCTCGAATAATGGTATTTGGAACATAATAAATGAATTTTATTTATGTCTACTATTTTCATAATGAAACTTGAGGTTCCTGAGAATGAAGATGATGACATTTGTTTGGAGGTGAAAGCTCTACTGAGATTCTTGTACAAGTTTCTTATTCCCTCTCTCTTTCTTTTACATCTCATCTTCAAAGGGTAATAGCTACGTTTGTGATCTATGTTGATGCTCTCACCTGGTAGATACACTTCGATCCTAACCAGCCTTATCATTTTGTAGGTAATCTCGCTACTCCTACTAACCTTACTAGTGTGCTTGGATACGTATCCCCCTCTTGGGAGTGTCATTAGTAGGTGTTGATGGTGGACCTCTTGGAGTGCTTATGCATATCTCATGGAAAAGATAGCCTTATTTTGGTAGTTTTGTCAGAGGTTATCTACTCTAGGCATATCCTAGTAGGAGTAGTGGGAGAAAATGTTTTAGTAAGTTGTTTAGCTTCTATCCATATATTATTTATGTCTTTTCTAGATGACTATTGTAATGCCCAGGGAGGGGAAGTGATCGCTGTGAGAAGGCACAGACAAGGAGTGGCTCCTGCCTCCAAGTGGAGGGGTAGATGAATGAATCGATTACACACCCAAATGAGAGGGATCATGAGTCTATAGGTATGAGACTATACAATTAAGGAGGGCTTATATGAATTGATTGGTATTAGCTATACCACAAAGATGCATCTTTCTTTTCGGTAGTCCATTACGAAGAACTCAGGTAAAGCACGCTTGACTTAGGGTAATTTTAGGATGGGTGACCTTGGAAGTTTTCCCAGGAAGAGTGTGAGTGAGGACAAAGCACATGAAAAGATCCGTGTTGGTTTATGGGGAGTCAATCCATAAAGCAGGAGGGGATGTTACAAATGGTATCAGAGCCTACACCTCTCCTAGTACGATGTGGTTCGGGATGTACCAAGCGGAAGCTGGTGGGCATGTAACACCCTGGACGAGGCAGGGAGTGATCGCGATGCGAGAAGGTACGGACAAGGAGCGACTCCTGTTCCAAGTAGAGGGGTACATGAATGAACCGATTATACACCCGAAGGAGGATCCTGAGTCTGGATAGGTATGGGACTATACAGTTAAGGAGGACTTATATGAATTGATTGGTACTACCTATGCCACAAAGATGCATCTTTCTTTTCGGTAGCCCATCACAAAAGAACTCCAGTTAAGCATACTTGACTTGGGGTAATTTTGGGATGGGTGATCTCCTGGGAAGTTTTTCTAGGAAGTGTGTAAGTGAGGACAAAGCACGCTGAAAAGACCCATGTTGGTTTGTGGGGGTAGTCGTCAATCCATAAAGCGGCGGGATGTTACAACTATACTTAGTCTAACCTCTATTGGTAGACATGATACCCTTTTAGTAGTTTATTTTGGTGTGTGATGTGAAACGGTTAATACTTATGCTATTATTATATGTGATGATGTGATTATGTTCATATGATTATTGTGTTTGTACTTGTGCATGTTGTGACTTGTTTTTTATTTCTCCTTTATATGTGTGAGAGATGATGGGTTTTACCTAGTATGCACGGCTCACATTTTGTTTTTAAACTTAAAAAAAAAAAATTACCCATATTTTTAATAAAGTATTTTCAGGAGTTAACAACAAAGACTAAAACAAAAGAGTAAATTCTAATAATTAACTTAAATGCGTCCTAGGCATGTTGGGTTAAATATTAGGGTGTTACACAGTACACTAATCTAATGAACCTAGAGGCACAATAGTAAGCTTCCACACCAATAATCAAAAGGATCTCAACAAACAAGGCATAAACAAGAATATAGCACACAACGTATAATCCACATATATGATGCATAGACCAAGTACAAAAATCCTCCATAGGTCAGTAGTTTTCCCTCATTCACTCAAGTGTTTTGGGTTATGATACATACTTAATCACCTCAAAAGAAAATGCATTACCATAGGCTTGCCATGGGTCTCATTCTGCATTCGTCACACACACATGCATCCTGAATCAAGAGAACTTGTCTTGGGTTGTAATGAGGATTAGGTGAAGGTCGATAAATATATAGGCTACTAGAGCTAAATCTCTAGTCAAAGGAGAGCAAATGCATACATCAAGAGCATAAATGCTTAAGGGTACATTTTGTCCAATTCAACACTAATGTCCGATTTTTCTTTTTGAGTACAAATGACCAAAATGCCCCTAAGGTCATTTTTACCAGAATTGAGGGAAGCCAACCTGGATCCTCGAATGGGTCAACTCAATGTTCAAAGGGGATTATAATTGTTATGTTTGATATCAAGGTGAAAATCTCGTTTTCGAACTTTCGGCTCAAAATGACCAAAATACCCTCCAGCATTTTACACGGGTAAAGGTGCCGTTTGAGCCCGAAACTTTTCCAAAAAGTTTGGAATGATGTTTGTGAGTGGTATTTGATGTTTAGTCGGGCCAGGAGGTCCAGGTTTTAGTGCAAAATTACCATTTTGCCTCTAGAACGCGTATAGTGAGCTAATGACGTAATTAAGCAAACCTAAGCAATATTAGGCTCTAATCAAAGATTAATTTATTTTGATAATTAATCTAGAGTCAAAATGATTTATTAAGGTTAATTAGAACCTAAGATTGCTTAGTTAAACTCTAATTACATTCTTTAATTCAAGATTCCTAGTCATGGAATCTTGAATAGTATTTCTCTCTCCAATTCCTTAAATTAAGGAATTGTGCCCATACCTCATTTGACCAAAAGAATGATTTTAAATTGTTAATCTAGCAAGATCTTTCTCCTAATCAAGTCTTGACAACCTTAATTAGCCATTACCTCACCTAAACACTTTTTTACAAACTCCTAATCAAAACCTTAATCAAAGAAACACCTAAACACACCACTAAACCACAATTACATGAGCAATTTATTCTCCCCTTGGCTGTAAAATTCTAGCTGAAACACTCATCCCCAAAATCCATTACATGATGTTTTAATTCTCACTCAATAGCCATGCCTAGGCCATACTTGGAACCATACCTCACCATGCTTTCAACCATGCTTGTCATGCCTAAGCCCATACCCATTCAAAGAGATATTTTCCTCCCCCAAAGCCAAGCAAGGCCGTCCATTCTTCCTTGGGCAGCCTTCATATTGCAAAATTTTCTATAAATACCAAGCTTGGAAGAACTTGGTTACACTTTAGAAGCTTTGCCAAGTTTAGTTGTCTTGCCTTTTTTCTCATTTGCTCTCAATTTCTCTTCATCTCGCTCTTCTTCCTCTTCCCTCAAAGAAACATTTCCACCACCACAAACCACCACAAACAACCTTGAACCACCACTCCCTTACCTCAAACCACCTCTCAAACACTCAAACTTTCCATTTCCAAGCTTACAACCTCAAGAAAAATTCATCCTCTTTGACTTCTCCCCTTGGTTCAATCCTTCTCCTCCTCCAAGAGAAGATTTTGTCTTCTCAAACCTTCAAGAACTCAAGCTTTCCTCATTTCTTTCAAGACTTCCTTAGGTAGGGGTTTTTGTTTCAAAGTTTTTACTTGTTTTCTTTGAGAAAGTTCTAGTTTTCTCTTGGTTCAAAACTTTTTTCCTCTTCTTTTTCCTTTTCAGCCATGAGGCCTTTTCATGAGAAAAACTTTAGCTTGATGATGAGGTTTCAAGATAATGGCCTTGTGATGCCATGTGAGAAACCTCTAAAGCTTGAAAAACTTGGTCTTGGACCATACATGCTCTTGGTTTCTTTCCTTTTCTTTACTTAAAGCTTCGGTTTTTTTCCTTTTCCCTTGGATGTTTTTGGTTTCCTTTTCCTTTAGATTGAACAAAGTTTGCTAAAAATGTTAAGTAGATCACAAAAGTTTTGTTAAAAAAATTAATCACATGTTTTCAAAGAGCTCTAAGCTTACCTTTGCCAACCTTAAAGTTGGTCGGCTATTCTAAGAGTTCTACTCTAAATTGAAGCCCATGAGCAATAAAATAAAGAATATGACTTAGTTCTTAGTAAATTTGTTTAGACAAAGTGTTGAGCTTTGTGTCCATTTTCTTGAGCTTGATGATGAAGTTCAAAACCAAAGGCTTCTTTGAAGACTTGGTGCTAAGAACTCTAAAATTCACTTTATGTTGTTAAGATACATATTGGGTTAGGTTTATAATGTTCCTCTAAAGTCTTGTAAGAGCTCTAGTTAAGATAAAAATGAGTTGCATTCATGTTTATGTTTATGCCTTGCATAGCATGTTTATTTTGATGCCATCACTAAGCTCTCAATAATAACTAAATGAACTTGCATTATCATGTTTAAGTTTCCAAGCTTGCATTTCATGTTTATATTTCAAGTCATAGGTTGCATCTCATATTTATTTTATGCTCTCACTTTATTTTATAATGAAGAGTAAAACAAGTGCATAGCATGTTTAAGTTTATGCCATCACTTAAATGTCTTAGAGCTCAAAGACTTGCCCAAGTATCTTACATAAAGTTTTAGAAAATGGAGGCATTTCAAGAATGCCATTTCGGCCTTGTGATGATGATGATGAACTTGGATGAGTTCATCTAATCATAAGTGCCCATAGTCTAAGTCTTGGAATTTTTCTAAGCTTAGGTGTGTTTAAAGAACCTTATGAACAAAGTTTTATGCTTTAAATCTATTCCTTGAGCTAAATAATTTAGCTACTGACCTTACCCATTTTTGTATGATTTTAATGAGAGGAATTGGTTTCCAAAAGATTTTTGAGTTCCTAAAATGATTCCAAGAGAAACTAGTAACTTATATGCTTTTAAATCATGAGATTATGTGATTATATGATGCTTGTATTTTTTCTGCCTTGTGCAATTGGCCACTATATAAATTCTGTTCTATGGTGTTAAAATGTGTAAAATTATGTTTGAGTGAAGCAAGGAATGATTTAGGAAAGTTAGGAAAGAACAAGTAACTAGAAAGGACTTAAAATGTGAATTCTAGAACACTTAGATGCACAAATTGTAAATTCTGTTACAGCATAAATGGACTTAAGAAAAATGGTTTATAATTAGTGGATATGTGTAGGAATCCCTCATAATTGGTTTAGGAGTTGATTATAGAGCCTTAGGCGAAGACGAAACTTAGAAAGGGTCAAAGACGAAGATTCTAGGACCCGTAAGCATATGACAAAATTCTGCCCAAAGTGATAAAGTGCTGTTTGGTTATGTTAGTAAGCATAAACATTAGAGGAAATTATAGGTAATGATTCCTTAGGTGTGATAAAGATCCATAATGAAAGTTAGAATCATTAAAACATAAGTTTAAAACCCGTAAGGGCCAAAGCATAAGACACCATGAGCTAGAAGGTGAGATGTGAGGATGAGACCGAGTGGGTATACTCGTGATGATGTGAATATGTTAATATCATGAACATGAGGCTATATGTGTGTTTGTGACATGTTGTTGTAATGAATGTGGTATGCTATACTTAAGATGCATGAGAATGCGAAATATGAATGAGTTAGGAGGGTATGCTCCTGTGATTAAGAGATTTATTTGATTGAGAATTTCATGAGAACAACATGTGTGATTTGAGTTATGTGGCATGACTCAAATTTGAGGAAATTTGGAGTGATGTCGTTATGCTGAATTTCCATCAAATTTGAGGGACTTGAGAAAGTTTTGAAAAGAAAGATTTTTATATGTGACATGCCGAGACGCATTTCTCTTGCTATGATGAGGAGAAAGGAAACCCTGGGGGAATGGTCGTGAAGCCATATTGAAGCGGACAATGTCACTGGTCTTAACCAGATGATGCATTTCAAGCGAGACGTACTTCTCTTACTACGGTGAGGAGAAGGTAAAACTGAGGGCATTGACATTAGCCTACCAAAGCGACAAAGTCACTGGTCTTAACCAGTTAATGCGTTTCAGAAAGAAGAAAGTCCCATGATGGGTGATTCCTTAGGTCCCCTGCCCATACTCTAGGAGTCGGATTATTATTTTTATGATTATGATTCGCTTATCAAGAGGATAAGTAAGAACTAGTGACGACTAGTTAAGGTATGAGCTCATAGCCTAGTATCAGGGGTTGGTTACTATTTTTACATACCATGATGTCACAAGTTTGAGAAATGAGAAAAAATGTGAAGCACGTTGCTTATGAAAAAGAGAAGTTGATGATGAGAAAGTACATGCCACTTATATGAGAATTGGTTATTGATGAGATGTTTTATTTGGTTTGTTGCATAAAGCATCGCCATGCATTCATGTTCTTGTATATTGCATACATGCATTAAGATTCATCATAAAAGACACGGACCTTGGATAATGCTTTTATGAAAACCTCATAATGAACTTTAGCATGTTAACCTTTTATAATAAACCCAAGGTTCCTGGGACGTAAACGATGACACTAGGATAGAGGATTTCCTATTGAGATTCTTTAGCAAGATTCTCACCCCTTCTTTCTTCTTTCCGTTACGTTTTCAGATTTCGATGGCGTTGTTCATGATTTTTGTTGATACGCAGTGGGAGGTGCACTACGATCCAGATCATTAGTCCTACCATTTCGAGGGTCATTGTGCCGTGCGTATTTTTGCATACATGGGATGCCTGTTGCTTTTCCAGTCTCCAGCTTCGTTTCACCCCAACCTCTCCCTACGACGATGATTTGAACTTCGAGAGGATGCGACCCACGATGAGTGACTCGTGCCGAACCTTCGTCTTCAGTGGTGTGTGACTATCCGAGTACGTGCCCCTCATACTTCGTTTTAGGAGGGACCTGAGGATTCTCCTTCGACCCCTATTCGGAGGACTGAGCCCTTCTGTGCCTTTGGCCATCGGTAAAGGTAGCGAGGACATGGTCTTTCGCCGAGGCTTGTGAGGCATATGCGTCAGCCCAAGAGGCGCCCTCGCCGAGAAGGCCACATTGCTCGCTGATCGTATGCCCACGCCCCTCTTCATTGGGCCACATCCGAGGAGCTTCGGCAGTTTGGGCTACATCTTCGAGGATTAGCGTCATCTGTAGTTTTTAGAGGAAGGGTTGTTTTTAGTTGGTAGTATCTTTTAGGGCTTTCCATGTATTTGCTGATATGTTTCCTATTTCTTTCCTTGTATTTTATGTTCCTTGTACTTCAAGCTCTACCCACTTATATGGGTAAGACTTTATGCTTTTTATGTTTCAGTTGATGTACTAAACTATGATATCTAATGTTATGATGGTTGTTTCTATGATTGAGGTGTTCTTACTTGCTTTATATTGCATAATTTACTTCCTCTACTGCTTATGTTTCACTTATGTTGTACGCTATGACTCGCATTTTGTTGTACATATTCTATTTCAAAAAAAAAAATTTACCCGTATTTTCTAAGTAATTTTACAAATGAGTTTCAAAGGAAAGTAATAACTAATAATTAATCTTAATACGTCCTAGGCATGTTGGGTTAAATATTAGGGTGTTACAAACACAATTACAAGCCTTTAATTTGCAATGTGGCACACCTTCAACCCAACATTTTTAGATTTTTTTTTCAATCAACTTTGCTTTTTTTTTTTCTTTTCATTTTCTTGGTGTACCACTTGCTGAATTTCTTTTTAGCCACTCATGGTTAGAAATTGTCCCTCCCCTACACTTTTGCTCAAGCACATATAAGAAATACACAAATGCCCTTCTAAGCCTAAAAGGTTGGAAATTTTCATGGTTTTTCACTTTTGGTTAAGGATGTGTTAAAACAAAAAAATGGGCAATAAAGCTCAAAGGGGTTAGACAATGGTAACATGCAAAAGGTGACTATTTGGATAAGTGGCTAAAAACAAGAAATATGCCTCAATCATATTCAAGCATGCACATGGAAACTTATTTTCAAACAAGACCTTAAGTAAGTTCTAGAATGCAAATCCAAAGAGGTAAACACATATGAACAAGCAAGGATAACACATGATAATCTAATCAAAGAGGCTCAAAATCTCACAGGTAAATCGCATATACTTAATCCAAACAACACAGTAAATCACCAAGCATGTAATACAAAATAAAGTCAATGCAAAGCAAGTCAATATGGTGCATGTGGTGTCAGCTTATGCATGTTACCTCAAAGGTGTCAAATGGATGGTGTAAAACACAAATAAAGTAAAACATGATGTAAGAATCAAAAATAAAAATAACAATAAATAAAATACAAAAAAATAAAAGAGAAAAGTAAAGAATTCCCTCATGGTAGGTTGTTTCCCACCCAGAACTTTGCTTTAACATCCCTAAGTTGGATGGTTAGGACCTTCATAGAGGGTGTGCAACTTCAAGCCACAGAAATGCCATCTGAGCCCTAGATCTACTGGGCTTCATGGAGGTGCTGGCCTGTGCCCATCAATTGCATAATGACTCATGACCTTGGATTCTCTAACTCAATTGCACCACTGGGTGCACACGAGTGACCAAGAATGATCCCTTCCACCTGGAATTCAACCTTCCAGTCATCAGTTTTACCCGGGCTCATGCAACAAGATCCTTTGCCCCTCACAAGGCTTCTTTCCCAATATGGGCTGATCATGAAGCACCTTGAAACTGATGACTACCTGCTTGGGTGGTGTACCTATATTTGCAAGCTTAAAGTATTCTAACACAGGGCTTATCATATCTCATGGAAGAAGAAAAAGTAGGAAAGAGGGGTGTGCATCATTACTAAGCAAAGTACTACATGTATCTTCCACTAGGGAGTTAAGACATCGATGCCAAACATGGAGTGCCTCATGGAGAAATTTCATAGCATTAGATAAGCAAAGTTTGACTTTCATGTCTCCAGACTCTATGGACATTGTGCCAACATAAACATCAATCATGGTTCTAGTAGTTTTCAGAAAAAGTCCTCCCAAGATTAATGTATGTTGGCTAGCATCAGTGTCATTCTCCATCTCAAGCACATAAAAATCAACAGGGAATATTAAATCATTTACCTATACTAGAACATTTTCCAATACTTTCTGGCCTAGTGATGCTGGTTAGCAACTGAATTTGCAACCCGTTAGGCTTGAGCACTCCAAAATGCAAGGACTGATAGAGTGATTTTGGCATGACATTAATGCTAGCCAAAAGATCAGCCATGGCTTGCTTTATGTGCAGGTTTCCAATGGTGCAAGGAACACAGAATGTGCTTAGATCCTTGCACTTGGTTAGTAGATAGCTTGGCTTGATAATGGAGGAAGCATTTACCCCCATAGTCATCTTTTCCTTCTCACTAATTTTTATTGTAACATCTGTCATATTGGGCGCACTATGTATCATTATCCTTAGTGTGAGTGTAACATCTAGTATGCGGATATTGTTCGGTTTGGGCCTAATTGGGAGCCCCTCATGAATTTGCTTTTCCCTCCTCTCAAGGGGAAAATGCGTCTACATGGGGGATATATCCACACCCATATAAGGCATGCTTCATTCCCCTCCCTAACTGATGGGACTAGTTCTACCTCTTCTAGTGGGGCTCATGTCCTTGCCGGCTAGCACACTGACCCTGGGACTGGCATTGATACCATCTATAACATCTGTCACATGGGTGCACTACGTATCATTGTCCCTAATGTTAGTGTAACACCCAGCATGCAGATATTGTCTGCTTTGGGCATAACTGGGCACCTCATGGATTTGTTCCTTCCCCTCTCAAGGGAAAACACGTCTGCATGGGGAAGGTATCTACATCCTTATAAGGCATGCTTCATTCCCCTCCCTAATCAATGTGGACTAGTTCCACCCCTCTAGTGGGGCCCAGCATCCTCGCTGCCTGCATATTGATCCTGGGACTGGCTCTGATACAATCTATAATATCTATCATATTTGGGTACACTACGTATTGCCATCCCCAGTGTGAGCGTAACACCTAGCATGTAGATATTATCCGCTTTGGGGCCTAATTGGGACCCCATTAGGAGGGGTGGAACTAGTCCCACATCGGTAGGGGAGGGGAACAAAGCATGCCTTATAAGGGTGTGTATACGTCCCATGCAGATGCATTTTCCCTTTGAGAGGGGAAGAGCAAATCGCGAGGGTAGCCTAGTTAGGCCCTAAAGTGGACAATATCTATATGTCGGGTGTTATACTCACATTGGGAATGACGATACATAACGCGCCCAGATGTGACAGATGTTACATTCTCTTTGCTAGAATTAATGGTAGATACCTCGATGGAATGCAACTCTAAGCAAGCATCTATTGAGATCTTCATTTTTACTTAGAGGCTTGCATTATATCATGTTCAGGCTTGTACCTAGTCTCCTCGAACAATTGCTACACGTCCTTCAAGAGTTGGAAACTTCATGGTCAAGTGAGCAGTGATACTATCGCATCAATCCAGTTAATCCAAGGCCTTCTCAAAATAACATTATATGTTGACAGACACCTAATGACCAAGTACCGAACAGGAATAGTATGGGCATCCGCATCACCAAAAGTTGTAAGCATATCAACATAAACTTTGACGTCTACTATTTCTCCACTAACCTACCAACTGGCCATTGTATGGACTTAACTTTGACTTTGGAATTTGTAACCGCTTGAACACGTCATAGGACAATATGTCAGTGAGCTCCCTTAGTAGTCTATTAATACCGTTTTCACCACAAAATTGGCCATTAGAATAGAGATGGCCATTGGATCATCCTAATTAGGATCCAGGCCCTGAAAATCCTTCTATGTAAATTGAATGATGGAAGATTGTTACTGTTCCCCTATCACCATTGCTTGATATTGAACTATTAAAACTACTCGAAAATGTTTCTTATGGGCTAAAATGGATTGTCCATCTCCTATAAAACCTCCTGTAATAGTGTTAATGACTCCCTTGGTTGGTTGCTGCATATCATCTCACTTATCTTGTTTTCCACTTATGTTTCTTTCCTTTCCTATATCCTCTAACCTGTCCTCTTTCAAGATATATTCATAAATGTCCATGTTGAATAAGTTGTTCAATATAGTTTCAAAATGTTACACATTCTTCAGTTGTACGACCAAAAGATTTATGATAAACACAAATTTTGGACTTAGCTGCATAATGTGGTTGATTTCTTATCAGTGGAGGAAAACGTATGAGGTGGGTATTATAAACTTCATGAAGAATGTCTTTCAATGATTTGTTAGAGGAGTGTATGTTTCATACATAGGATGAAATTGAAAAGAATCTCTCGAGCTATCCATTCATCATGAACTTGGTTTCTTGGGTGTTTTGATTGACTGACATGTCGTAGTAATGTTGGACGGGTTGGTCAGCCATATGGATGATAACAGGAATCTTTATAATTATCTCGTGTACTCCGTTCGGTTAGAGGAAGAGTGCTCATCTTCGGTCGTGTTGGCTTCTTCGAGGGTCAATCATGCATTTATTTAGCTTGAGCAACCTCTTCCATGTTTATATAACCAACTGCTCTTTGCCTAACTCCATCCAAGTCTACTAGTGGTTTCTTAGCTAAGGAATCAACAAAAGGCCCATTCTTCAACCCTGCCAAAAGAGCATGCAAAGAAATTGCAATATTTAAATCAAGAATTTGCAATGCCTCCTGATTGAACCTTTTCATAAAATCTTTTAAGTTTTCATGTTGTATTTGTCTTAAATTGATAAAGCTCATTGAAGTTTTCTGATAGGCCCTACTTATTGAAAAAAAGGACAAAAACTTAGTGGCCAACTCAAAGAAATCATTAATAGAATTAGGCTCAAGGAAAAATTACTATAACCACCCTGACTATTTTAGAGTACTTGGAAAAATTCAACACATAATAGGATTAGAAACACCTAAAATTAACACAATCGAGTTGAACATGTTTAGATATTCTTGGGGGTCAAAGGTTCCATCATAAGATTCCATTGTTAGCATCTTGACATGATCTAGCATTAGAATTGATATAATATATTGTGAAAAAGGATGGCTACCATATATCGAGTTGTACCCATACAAAATGGTGGTGAAGAGTGATCATGTCTCCAAGAGATACTCTTTAAACCATCACCTGAAGTTGCTGGAAGAGTTCTTGCACCAGTGATAGAAGAGGATAATTTCCATCACTACTAGAGTCACTGATAGTGCACTCAGATGATTCTATAATAGAAATGAGGGAAGTGGTAAACATTTTACCGATTCCTTACAAAGGTGCCAGATGTTCTAGACAAAGTTTTGAGAGTTCGGTCAGCCAAATGTGAAGCTTGGCTAATCAATCCTTTGACTTAGAATAGAATAACAAGCCTTCTTGATATTATAGTATTTGAAATCGAGCCTTGAATATGCCTCTCTTAACCAATTGTCACCATTTTATAAGGGCTAGTAGAAAGGGTTATAGAAGCGAAAGGTCGAATAAACAGAAAGTCCTCTAAATGCGTTCTTTGGATAGTTAAGACAACATTTTAGTTATAATGCCAATCAGACAATTTAGAGAGTCATTCCCTATTCACATGGCAATTATAGGTAGACTTTTTGTTCGATCACCTTAAAAGGTTATGTATGGTTCACATGTCCTAATCTACCATGCCATAAATCAATAAGGTCAATTAAATAAACATTAAAACATGCAATTTCATTCACAACATGAGAAATATTCAACAACAATAAACCATTATTATAATTTTTGTTCTAGACAAAGTTTCAGGTGTTCAATCAGTTAAATGTGAAGCTTCGCTTATTGGTCCTTTGACTTGGCATAGAATAACAAGCCTTCTTGTTATTGTAGTACTTGAAACTGAACTTTGAACATGCCCCTCTTTACCAATTGACTCGCATTTTATAAGGGCTAGTAGAGAGGCTTATAGAAACAAAAAGTTGGACAAACCACAAAGTCCTCTAAATGCACTGTTTGGACAATTACGAGGGTTCTAATGATAATGCTAGCTTGACAATTTATAGAGTTATACCCTATTCATCTGCGATTACGAGTGGAAAATTTTTTTGGACTTTTGTCTAATCGGCCTAAAAGATTATGTATGGTTCATAAGCCCCCCTGCTTGTAAGTCAAAGCTATTTTGACTTAATGAGCAAAGAGTTAAAAAATTATTAGAATTTATTTAAAATAGTTATATTAGATGTTATCAGTTGAAATGTTCTCATGAATTTGATAGTCCAACTAGTTAGCTAATACTGTTTAGTTTTGTCAGATTGAAATTATTTTAGCTTGGTGGGTTATGCCTAATGTGTGTAAATGTATTTTATCTGATCAGAATTGTTTTAGTACAGTAATGTTTTAGTTTGATTGGCTGTGCAAAATTTTCCTATTTGATCGGAATCATGGATGCCACCCATATATATATTCTCCAATCAAAATTGTTTCAGTTTGTGCCCAAACTTTTGACATCCACAAACATAATATTATTAAATTCAATTTATCAGAAAGTGAAATAGGAATTCCTAAGCTAGTGGTGGCCCACCAACATGTCTCATGTTCAAGGCTTGAATCTTCAAAGGCAATGCGCTTTCTATTAAGAGTTTTTAATGAACAACATTAAAATATTACTTCTACACATCTATCAAGACCTCCACCACATCAGTCACCTTTGAAAATGCTTCTTCACCATTGGATCTTCTTACTTCCTATGGCTCGTTAGATTAAACTTCCCTACACTCTTCATCATTTCCCTTACAACCTTTGAATTGCCAAGAAAGTTTAGAGAAAATAAAAGATCCTACTTCTCCAAAGAGTCATGCGATTCTCTAGGTGGGTTAGCTTATAGCAATAAAACAAATGCTTGAGAATTTGATTTGATTGCTAGCTTCTCTTTTTTGTCTATATTTCATCTTTACTTCATTTTTGCTTGCTATTTCCATGCACTTCATTTTCTTTCTCTTCCATTCTATTTTTTTTTTTTAACTAGGATAAAACTTAAGCATCTAACTGCTTCTTTTTCATGTTCCTTGACTATTTAACTTCCCAGACACTAGCTGGTTTATATCATAATGTTTGTAAGAAACTTTTTGAATTTTTTTGAATTCAAATCATAATGTTAAGCTCTTGTGATACTTGTAACTTTGATGCTAGTGTTACTATGTTGTTGTATCCAAACCTTTCGTAGGCTAAAATTCACTACCAAAAAAGTGCTACTTAGCGGTTGAATAAACCGCCTATATCGTGCATTTCGTTGTGGTTTATGGTGACTGCCATAAATCGAATTATTTAGCGGTGGTTATTTTTGTAATTGAGGTGGTTTAGGAATTGTGGCGGTTCTAATATGCTCAAACCACCGCTAAATGAAAAAAAGTGAAAAATTAAAACGGAAAACTAAGAAAGACCCTCACTTTCGCTCATCTTCCCTTTCTCACTTTCAGAAACTCTAATTTTCCCTTTCTCATCCTCCCTCTCTCTCGTGTTAAGTGCGTAAGAAACCTCGGTGGAGGCGTTTCCTCAACGGTGACTTGACAGTGACGTGGCTTCGCGCTTCCTTAATGGCGACTCAGACAACAATGCGGCTTTTGCGCTTCCTCCTTTGTTTGCGACAGTGACACGACCGACCAACAGCGATGCACTTTCTTCATCGTCTACGACTCCGACCGCTGATTCCCATATCCCTGGTCATCGAAGCCATTGTCGCTTTCCACTCCTTCATCGATCTTCAGCTTCACCTTGTAGGTCCCACCTCTCAAAAACTCCATTCGTTTTCCTCTTTCTCTTTCATTTATCAAAATGTTTGTTCATTTATCGATTTTTACTTGCTGGTTCTTTCTTCCATCTAATTAAAAGGGCTTGTTTTCTTTTTGTAAAAAAACTCATTTTTTCTTTTTAATTTTCGGTATTAGGATGAACCAATGAACCAAAAAGCTTCTACTAGCCAAGAGCAAGCTTCTATTCAAGAGGTGGTGTCAACTTTCATCTACATCTTATATCATCTTCTTTTACCGGTAAAGTCATCATACTCTACTTCTTATTCGATTATGATTGTGCTAGCATTAGGGCTTGTAATTTTGTGCATGAGCTGTTTGATGAAATGCCTCAACAAGGGTCTAGTTGAAATTTACAATTCATAGAGTGAATGGAGTGTATTAGTATGGTTGATTGTATGCTACTCATTGTGGAAGAATGTTTTTGGGGCCTTTTATACTTGGATTTCATTTTTGTTTCTCCAACTTCCTTAAATTCTCAATGTTTGCTGTCCATCGAAGAATTCCCATGTTTATTTTCACCTACTTTAAACCACTCTTGTAGTCATATTGTTTCTTGTTATTTTGTGTTGGTGAGTATGGAATTATAAAGTATTGGGGCCAATGATGCTAGGCACTTGTTGACTCTAGAGTAATTTTTTAATTGCAAAGTTTGTGCACCATGGATTTTGAACTGCAAAATGAGTTCCGTTTAGTATTCCAGTTGGTGGGTTTGCTTCAAATTCAAGGTTTCATTATGAGTTTGATCTGGGTTACATGGGTGCTGCTTTCTTTATAAAATAGGAGTACGAAATAGACATGATTCATAGCAAATTCAGATATTCTTTTTTGATAAGAGAAATAAGGAAAGCCAATGGCCATAGTTATAGAATAAAAATGCCAAAGGAGTTATTAATGGGGGAAATAAATAGTTAATAAGCTAGTGCCCACTGGATTATGCTTCGTAGCTTTTTATTTATATTATTTTTAATAGCTTAACTACAAAGTGTTTAAGTTTGAAAATGGAGTAATTTAAATTTTAGGGTTTTTTCAGTGTTAGATTACATGTGTTTACTAACCTATGTTGTTACTTGTTAGCATAAGAAGAATTCCAATCAATTGAGGCAACCTCAAACACAACTAGCATAGGACAGAAGGAACCTCGAAATTATGTTAATTATTTTTTAGCAGCTGCTTATTAATGTGAAATTTTTTTTAATAGTTGTATGAGAAAGGTTGTTATTTGGATTTTGCAACTAAACATAGAAAATGGTAAACCATATATGCATTTAGGGGATTGCTATCAAAGGGAAATAGCTGCAACTTTGAAGGCGTTAGAAAATGCAAGTGTTAAGAATCTTATTAGTCTTATTAGTGTATGAAGAGTTAGTGTAAAGCAATGACGATTGAGATAATGTGGTTAAAAAGCAACAACTAATTCTCGTTAGCTTTGATATATTTGTTTTGAATGGTTGGTCTTTGTGTTTAGGTATTTATCATTTGATGAGCCAACCTTTCAGCTTTTGCAGAATTCAGCAAAACTTCCAATGGTTAGGAAGCCCCTCTATGGCCTTATTTCTATTCTGTTTATATATTTGGCTAGCATCGAATTCCCTACATAGCCCTTGGAGGTAAAAGTATAAAAACCAATGTGCAATTCGCATACCCTTTTGCTTTCTTTATCTATCTGATTTGATATATCACACAAGCCTGAATTGGGAACTTTCAACAATTTGTTGTAGATTTCATGGTATTGGGAATAAGGGAATTTGTTCTTCTCTTATTTTTTTCATTTTTTTAAGAAAAAAAAGCAAATAGATAAGCGCTTTGTGTTATGTTCATACATGTGCTGTTATTGTCGAGGAATTGATTGAAACACCCCTTAGTGGATGTGGCCTTTTGTGGGATGCTTTGGGAAAAAAACGCATAATTGAATAAAGAAAAGGAATGAAAAAGTAGTAGATTGAGAATTTGAGATTCCAGACTTGAGAAAGCAATTTGGCAGTGTTTTCTATGTTTCTCTTTTGCTTTTGTTCAAACTTTATTTTGATATCATCTCTTATATTTGAACTTTTTCTATTTATAGGTTCTTTTAATACACTAGATATTATAATGCCGTATGTCCTACAATCCAAGATGATAGGGTTAATAAATTATCTATTCTGCGCATCAAGCCAATGGCTGAAAGTTGAACTCAAAATCAATAATTGATGCTCTCAACTTCACCATATATATTTTAGTCCGATGTTATGCCCCATCAGAGTTACACATCTACTTACCCCTGAATAATGTATACAATCCGTCAAACAATCATTCAAGGATTAGGTTTGAGATTTAATTATAAGTTAATAATGAAGTCAATAACAATGAAGCAAGTGATGGCTAGGGTTATACTCAGCATATACATCCATCACTACATCTATGATCTTTGATTATTACAATTCGTTCTTAATATATTTATTTGAAATTGAAATGCATCATCTTGAATATATGTTGCAAATGCAAGGAAGCAATTTGCCACTTGAATTGATTGCGTTGATTAATGTGATGGTATGTTTTTTAGAACTTTTAAAATTAATTAGACTACTTTTGGTATTTTGTGTTGTATAAAACCGTGCACATGACGGTAGTGAAAAAATTGTTACAATTTATCTTCTGTTCATAATTTCAAGCCCCAAATGAAGGAAGTGGACCAATTTCACCAAGTGTAAGACGTCTTCTCAGTTAGTCATGATGCTCAACACAGATAATCATTCCAACCGAAGTTGAAAATGAATGCATCATAGGCTTTGACTTGAGACGCTTTCTTTTTTTGTTGTTATGCTCTTTTACCTTTCGCTTTTTAAGAATTTCTATACAACTTTTCTTTTTGTTCATGACGTTGATTATTAATATTGTATAGGATACCAATTAGTGTCTTTGACTTGTATGTTTCAAAATTAAATATTGAAAAGTGCAAAAAAAAAAAAAAAAGAGTGGTTAACAATGGGCCTTTTGCAGCGGTTTGAAACCGAAAAAGGATAAATAAAGTTGCACTGAATTTTTTTGCGACGGTTTAAAACTGCTAGTAATTGGAATTTGCGCGGTTCAAAACCGCCATTAAATACAATAATTTGGCACCAATCGCACATTTCACGGAGTTTGTAACCACTACTATATTGAGCAAACCGCTGCAAATGATCTTGAGCTCCAACCCTTAGCAAGGTTTTTTGCGGTTTTCAAACCACCGTGACTGGAAACCTACTTTGGTGGCGGTCATTCTAGCGGTTGCTCCAAACCGCCGCTAAATGGTTTAAGGAGGCCGTTATCTGCAACGGTTTTCTGAACCGCGGAAATGTTTTTGTGGTTGTAAACCGCCGCTAAATGCCATTTTTCTGGTAGTGATTCTCCCTTTTCAATTTAAGATGAAACCAACTATGCGTTATTATTTTTGAAATTGTATAAGATGATTTGATCTATTAAAAGTCGTTTTGAATCTAATAAAGTTACAAATTAAAATCTAAAAGTGTACAAAACCTTGAGCATTGTAATTTTCCTCTTGAAAAGTATTTTGTGAAGGTTTTGAACATACTCAAAGATTTAATGCCTTATGTTCATGTATCTCCGATTGAATATTGTGAACTTGGTACATTGTTTATTACCATTGTCATTATTTATCATATGCCTCTCTATAAGGTAAAAATGTTGTAGCTAAATTGATATCCATTTGTTCATATTCATAGTCTTTGTTGCTGCTTCTAAAGATAATTTTGTTTTGAAATATATCAAAAAAAGAGAGGTTTGAATGCCATGGCTAAAATAGTTAAATTTTAATCATGTTCATTATTTAAATTTTGACCATTCTCCCAAATGAAAAATCCTCTTATATGAAGATTATCTTTGTCATAAGGTGTGCTCATAGCTCTACAAAATTATAGTTACCCATTATTTAATATTATAGATATTATAGATGTAGTCCCAGGGGAAAAATAGTCTTCTCATTTTAAATATATTTCCATGTTCTTGGTTATGCTAGTGAGTTTGATTAGAAATTTTTGTTAAGTTTTTGATTTCAATAAGAAAGTTATAACTTAACATCTCTCTATTTTTCCCCCTAGTGTAGGTTAATGGCTCATGAAGATAATTCAAATTATGACTCTTTTGATTGGATTGACTCAAGTGTGAAGTTAGAACCTACTACATACCTATCACCTTAGAATATTAAAAATCTAAGGGGGAATTGTGAGATTGCTTAGGATGTATCACAAGAGAAAAATTTTCTCATACTCCTATAACGTCCCAATTTTCTCGTACAAATGACCAAAGGGACATTTTGATGATGATAAGGGATTATATGTGTTATGTGTGTTAATAGAGCAGAAGAATTTCATTTTTGAGTTCTTATGTGCAAAATTACCAAAATACCCATATGGCTAATTAACACCGATTTACGTTCCTAAGCCCGGACTTTACCAAAAGGTTTTAAATGAGGTTTTTAAGTAATGTTTAATGTTAATTTAAGCCTGGGTAGTCGGGAGGTTTCTGTGAAAAATTATAATTTTGCCCCTACCTACATGCATTTTGGGCCTAATAATGTGATTAGCAAGACCTAAGCAATACCAGGCTCTAATTAAAGATTAGTAAATTCTAATTACTAATCTAGAGTCAAAATAATTAATTAAGGTTAATTAGAACCTAAGATTGCTTAGAGAAACTTAAAATCCTTTTCTTGATTTTAAGACTCTGTCACATTTTCATGAAAAGTAAAAATTCCAATCAATTTCCTTAAATCATGGAAGTTGTTACATGATGAGATTCCTCCCTAATAAAGGTGGATTTGCATTAATCAAGCAAGACCACTCTTTAATCTTATCTTGAACCACCTTAATTACCCATTATCTCATCTAAAACACAAAATTACAACTCCTAATCCGTAGCCTAACCAAATCAACTCCTAAACACACTTATAAACCAACATTAAAATGAAATTTTCTTCCCCCAAATGCTCCTAAACCAATCAGCCACTCCTCCCCAAAATCATCCATCACATGTTGAAATTCAAATAAAATAAGCTTAAAGAACTATGCTTGCCCATACCTTGATCCATACTTGCCCATGCTTTGAACCATACCCAAGATCATAAATCGCAAAGAGATTTTTTTTCCTTTTCCCTTGAAAAGCAACCGGCCACTTGCTCCCCATGGCACTCCATGTGTTTCATTTTTCTATAAATAGGCACCAAGGCAAAGCTTGTAACATTTGCTCATTTTCACAACTTCCAAGCTTTCTTTCTCAAGCTCAAAGAATTCTCCTCCTCCTTCTTCTTCTTCATTCTTCCAAGAGCCACCATCCTCTACCATTTCCTAACCTCAAACCACCACACAACCACCATAGATATTCCTTTAAACACATAACCTTTCCATTTCCAAGATCAAGAAACCAAGACAAACCTTTCTTTCTTTTCTTCTCCTCTTGGCCGAAACCATCATCTAGCACCAAGGAAGATTTGTTCTTCTCATCTCAAGACCAAGCTTTTCTCTTTAAAAAGAAGAACATTTTTGGTAGGAAGTTGATTTAAAAAGTTTGCTTTTCTTTCCTTTGTTTTAAGGTGTTAAAATGATGAAATCTTCCTTTATTATTTTGGTTTCCTCCTCTCCTTTTCTTTTCCTTTGATTTCACCCTTGTGGCCTATGTGATAAAGGAACCATGTCTTGGTGATGAGGATCTTGGGTGTTGGTTGTAAAACCATTATTTATTTGACCTCTAAAGCTTGAAGGTTCCATTTTTAAGAAAGTTTTTAGCAAGTGATATTGTTATGTTGTTAAAGTGGTAATCTTGAGCCTAGGACTTAAAGAAATGCATTAGTATTTATATTTTAAGTCCTTGCATTGCATATTTATATTTCCTGGGCTAGCATATTTGCATTCGAAGTTATCACTTAATAATTAATCTCAAAGCCTACCTATCTCAACCTTAAAGTTGAGATGTGATTTAGAGTAAATACTCTAAGAGGCCTAGAGCACTAAAATAAAAAATGGACTTGCATTCATATTTATATTTCCTTGCCTAGCATATTTACTTTCTAATTTATCACTTAATAATTAATCTCAAAGCCTACCTATCTCAACCTTAAAGTTGAGATCTGATTTAGAGTAAGTACTCTAAGAGGCCTAGAGCACTAAAATAAAGAAATGGACTTGCATTTATATTTATATTTCCTTGCCTAGCATATTTACTTTCTAAGTTATCACTTAATAATTAATCTCAAAGCCTACCTATCTCAACCTTGAAGTTGAGATGTGATTTAGAGTAAATACTCTATGAGGTCTAGAGCACTAAAATAAAGAAATGAGCTTGCATTCTATGCATTCATTATCACTTAATAATTAATCTCCTTGCTCTAACTATATTTTGCATTTTTCAAGTCATCACCTAAAAATTTAAAGATGTAAAACTAGAGCCTGATTCTCATATTTAATTTTAAGCTTTGCATAGCATATTTACATTTTCTTGCTATTAATCTAGAGAACTAAGAATGCAACTTGCATTGCTTATTTATACTTATGTCATTACTAAAAATCAAGTTAGTGCTCAAGACTCACCATTTTAATTTACATAATTAACTTTGACTTATGAAATATATATATATATATATGTTATTAAGTAAGGATATGTTGTATTAAGTTATTTTACCATCAAATCTAAAGATTACTAATTATGTGGCTAAGACCATAAAGATTAATATTATTACTAATCTAGAGATTTGTCATTATGTTGCTAAGATGATGAAAAAAATTATTTATAAGGAAAATTTAGAATTAAATATGTGAAATGACTAAGTTTCTAAAGAATGTCATAGTATTCCATATGCTTGAGGATTTATATGAAATTGAGGTCTTACATGTTAGAACTATTATTGAATGAATGTGGCATGTTATGATTTTACTTGAAATATTACAAAGTTGCATGTGAGCGAAAGTAAAGTATATGATATGGTTTTGGTCTTGCATCTTAACATGATATGTTTTATGATATTCTATGACTTCATGTTCATATTGCATCATTATATGATATGCTAATGTGGAAATGATCCTCTAGACTCCTGAATTAAAGGTTATAAGAGGTGATCCAAGAAAGTTGCATTTCTCATGACATGAAACTGCATACTCATAATATGAAAATAATGTGTTTTCCTCCTCTATTTTCCCCATATTAAATCTAGCAATGACTAGTTAAGATTGAGCTCATTCCTAAGCAATTGGTGAGGCAGAGTTTCGTGATGACGTTAAAAATCGCTGGACGTGAGTTGGTTGGATTTCGGTGATGACGTATGAGGGTGGAAATTAAGAAAGAAACTCGAAGAGTTCAAGCATGATAAAGTAAAAGATGCATATGCATATGTCACATCATTGTTCTAATTGTGCATTTAATCATGTGATATGTGTTATTTATGCTCTCGTGGTATTGCCATGCATACATGAGATATATGTTGCATTCATGTCATTAAGACCCATGCTAAAAGACACCCACTTCGGATAAAAGGATTTGAGAAATTTAAAAATTGAATCTTATGCATGCATACTTCTTTCATAATGAAAACCGAAGTGGCTGGGGACGATGACGATGACACTTGTGTTAAATTTGGGGAGTCTTACTTAGAATCTTAAATAAGTTTCTCACCCTTTTCTTTCTTTTGTGTCGTCTCCAGACATGAATAATGCGGTTGTTCATGATCTCCCTTGAGGTGTGAGGATAGGAATCACGTCATCTACCATCTTAGGTCACAGGAGAAGCGTGAAGACTAATCTAGTTTTGTTATTGTTATGTTTAGTGTTGGACTTGTGTATGTTCAACTTGTTTGTTGTGTTTAGTATCTTAAGGTGTCTTTATGTTTGTGGGACATCGCTACTATGTTGTGATTATGACATGTTAATATGATTTGTGTTGTGATTATTCGATGGTCTACCTATGTATGCTATGATGAAGTTCATATGATTGCTTTGTCCTATGTGTATTAATCGGTATGTATGTGCACGCGTGGCTCACATTTTAAGCTTTAAGTTCAAAATGAAAAATTTAGCCCTATTTTGATTACTCGTATTTTAAAGAAAGATAAGTCAAGTTCTGAATCAAAGGCATAACAACTAATAACTAACCGAAATATGACTCGAGCATATTAGGTTAAAAGTTAGGGTGTTACATTTTGGTATCAAGAATTCTCAAGCCTTAGAATTGGACTGACCATGCTCTTTAAAGCATGATGTGATAGTTTTGTCATGTGTAGAGCTTAGTTAATATAGATAAGCTATAGAATAGATATGCATGACTCTTATCTATTCGTATGGGCCATGGTAGCTAGCTCATCTAGCATGAAATATTGAGCTTGATCACTTCATGTTTATTGACTTGTGTGTCTAAGGACCAATGGCACTGTGACAACGAATAGGACCCTGACCCCAAGCCAGGACAACGAGACTCGAAGCCCTCCACGAGGTGGCTAGGACCATGAGGGCAATGTTCGAGAGGATGAATTGAGACCGCCCGGAGATACGAGCCGTGGTCACAATGCTGAGATCCCAAGCATGCTCGTTTCGGAGAATTATGTAAGGCCAACCCACCCTCCTTCAAAAGAACATTGAATCCGAACCATGTCGATGAATGGATCAAGAACATGGAAAAGATCTTCACAGTGATCCCATGCACGGAAGGACAGAAGGTGACTTTTGCCACCTATATGCTGGAAAGTGATGCCGGTTTTGGTGGACCAGAGCTCAGAGACTTCTAGAGGAATCGGGTACGGAGATCGACTGGAGTTGTTCAAGGCTCACTTCTATGAGAAGTACTTTCCAGAGTCTGAAGGAACGCCAAGGATATTGAATTCATGCAGTTAACTCAAGGAAGCATGAGCATTAGTCAGTACACTACCAAGTTCGACGAGCTCATCAAGTTCTCGAGGATGCACTAAGGGAACCCGATAAGTATTGGAAGTGCATCAAGTACAAATCCGGGCTGAAGGCTGAAGTTAATATTGCGGTAGCTCATTTAGAGATCAGGGACTTCCCTACTCTGGTCAACAAGTGCCATATCATTGAGGACGGCCAGAAAAGCTAAGCATGGCAAAAGCTGATGGGTTCACAAGGAAGCTGACGCCTCAAGCTTCGAGCTTCAAGCCTGGTCCAGGCCGCAGCAGGCAGGCCCTAAGAGGGATTTTCATCATGAAGGACCGAATGATCCAAGAGAAGAGGCACCTCAAAGGGACCTACTATCACTTGTCCAAAGTGCGGAAAGAACCATGGCAACCGTCCCGCCAGCTGGCCAAGGAGTGTGCTTTAAGTGTGGCAAGCCTAGCCACATGATCCGAGATTGCAATGAGAAGATCCCACAATGGAATGCCATCTCTAGACTGGACGCCAAGGACAAGTGTTCATGGTCAATGCTGAAGATACCTCCCGTTCTCACGCCCAAGGTAAGTGTGCGATAGATGGTAGTATTTTTTTGCTCTTCTTGATCTTGGTTCCATGCGTTGGTTGGTAGCTTGTTATGGTATGAAAGCCTTGCGACTCCTTCATGTATGTCCATTTAACCCTTGGTAGCCTTTTTGGAATTGTTTATATTCGAGCCTCCTTATAAATTTGTTGGTTATGTTTTTCTAGTAAAATTTGTCATATGCATCATGATTTCTTGAGCTTCCATCCTAGCAAGTGTTGGATGTTCCTTCCTCCCTATTTTTGTCTGCTTGTGAATAGTTCTGAGTGTTTGGTTTTGACATCCCCCATTAGAGCTAATATATCCTCTCTTCAAACCCTTGTCGAGCTCCGACCTTGTGTAAGTTGTGAGAATCAATTTATACCTCGCCTTGTCACCTTTGCCTAACTGATACACATGTTAAGGAGTGCTTCGATTGATAGCAAGCCCTCATATTACTTGATTTTCGTATCAAGTTTGTTTTCGTCTCCTTCATTTTGATCCGTTATGCCTATCCAACCAATGTAACCATATACATGTAACAAATTTTGAGAGCGAAATTCTTTTTAAGGAAGGGAGTAATGTAACGCCCGATTTCTCCTATGTTCAAATGACCAAAGTGCCATGAGGTCATTTTACCCAAAATAAGGATCGCGGCCCATCCTCAAACAAACATTTTGATGATGATAGGGGATTATATGTGTTATGTGTGTCAATAGAGCAGAAGAATCTCATTTTTGAGTTCCGATGCGCAAATTACCAAAACGCCCATGTGGCTAATTAACACCGATTTACATGCCAACTAAGCCTAGATGTTACCAAATGGTTTTAAATGAGGTTTTTAAGTAATGTTTAATGTTAAGTTAATCCTGGGTAATCCGGGAGGTTTTTGTGAAAAATTACTATTTTACCCCTAACTAAGTGCATTTTGGGCCTAATGATGTGATTAGCAAGACCTAAGCAATATCAGGCTCTAATTAAAGATTAGTAAATTCTAATTAATAATCTAGAGTTTAAATAATTAATTGAGGTTAATTAGAACCTAAGATTGCTTAAAGAAACTTAAAATCCTTTTCTTGATTTTAAGACTTTATGTCACATTTTCATGAATAGTAAAGATTCCAATCAATTTCCTTAAATCATGAAAGTTGTCACATGATGAATCCTCCCTAATAAAGGTGGATTTGCATTAATCAAGCAAGACCACTCTTTAATCCTATCTTGAACCACCTTAATTACCCATTATCTCACAAAAATTACAACTCCTAATCCATAGCCTAACCAAATCAACTCCTAAACACACATATAAACCAACATTAAAATGAGATTTTCTTCCCCCAAATGCTCCTAAACCAATCAGCCACTCCTTCCCCAAAATTATCCATCACATGTTGAAATTCAAATAAAATAAGCTTAAAGAACCATGCTTGCCCATACCTTGACCCATACTTGCCCATGCTTTGAACCATACCCAAGACCATACCTTGCAAAGAGATATTTTTCTCTTCCTTTCCCCTTGAAAAGCAACCGGCCACTTCCTCCCCATGGCACTCCCTGTGTTTCATTTTTCTATAAATAGGCACCAAGGCAAAGCTTGTAACATTTGCTTATTTTCACAACTTCGAAGCTTTCTTTCTCAAGCTCAAAGAATTCTCCTTCTTCTTCTTCTTCTTCATTCTTCCAAGAGCCACCATCCTCTACCATTTCTTAACCTCAAACCACCACACAACCACCATACATATTCCTTTAAACACATAACCTTTCCATTTCCAAGATCAAGAAACCAAGACAAACCTTTCTTTCTTTTCTTCTCCTCTTGGCCAAAACCATCATCTAGCACCAAGGAGGATTTGTTCTTTTCATCTCAAGACCAAACTTCTCTCTTTAAAAAGAAGAACATTTTTGGTAGGGAGTTGATTTAAAAGCTTGCTTTTCTTTCCTTTGTTTTAAGGTGTTAAAATGATGAAATCTTCCTTTATTATTTTGGTTTCCTCCTCTCCTTTTCTTTTCCTTTGATTTTGCCCTTGTGGCCTATATGATGAAGGAACCATGGCTTGATGATGAGGATCTTGGGTGTTGGTTGTAAAACCATCATTTATTTGACCTCTAAAGCTTGAAGGTTCCATTTTTAAGAAAGTTTTTAGCAAGTGATATTATTATGTTGTTAAAGTGGTAATCTTGAGCCTAGGACTTAAAGAAATGCATTCATATTTATATTTCAAGTCCTTGCATTGCATATTTATATTTCCTTATCTAACATATTTACTTTCGAAGTTATCACTTAATAATTAATCTCAAAGCCTACCTATCTCAACCTTAAAGTTGAGATGTGATTTAGAGTAAATACTCTAAGAGGCATAGAGCACTAAAATAAAGAAATGGACTTGCATTCATATTTATATTTCCTTTCCTAGCATATTTACTTTCTAAGTTATCACTTAATAATTAATCTGAAGCCTACCTATCTCAACCTTAAAGTTGAGATGTGATTTAGAGCAAATACTCTAAGAGGCCTAGAGCACTAAAATAAAGAAATGAACTTGCATTCATATTTATATTTCCTTGCCTAGCATATTTATTTTTCAAGTCATCACCTAAAAACTTAAAGATGTAAAACTAGAGCCTACATTCTCATATTTAATTTTAAGCTCTGCATAGCATATTTACATTTTGTTGCCATTAATCTAGAGAACTAAGAATACAGCTTGCATTGCATATTTATACTTATGTCATCACTAAAAATTAAGTTACTTTCAAGACTCACCATTTTAATTTACATAATGAACTTTGACTTATGAAATATATATATATATATATATATATATATATATATATATATATATATATATATATATATTAAGTAAGGACATGTTTTATTGAGTTATTTTACCATCAAATCTAAAGATTACTAATTATGTGGCTAAGACCATAAAGATTAATTTTACTACTAATCTAGAGATTTGTCATTATATTGCTAAGATGATGAAAAAAAATTATTTATAAGGAAAATTTAGAATTAAAGATGTGAAATGACTAAGTTTCTAAAGAATGTCATAGTATTCCATATGCTTGAGGATTTATGTGAAATTGAGGTCTTACATGTTAGAGCTATCATTGAATGAATGTGGCATGTTATGATTTTACTTGAAATATTACAAAGTTGCATGTGAGCGAAAGTAAAGTATATGATATGGTTGTGGCCTTGCATCTTAACATGATATGTTTTATGATATTCTATGACTTCATGCTCATATTGCATCATTATATGATATGCTAATGTGGAAATGATCCTCTAGACTCCCAAATTAAAGGTTATGAGAGATGATCCAAGAAGGTTGCATTTCTCATGACATGAAAGTGCATACTCATGATATGAAAATAATGTGTTTTCCCCTCTATTTTCCCTATATTAAATCTAGCAACGGCTAGTTAGAATTGAGCTCATTCCTAGGCGATTGGTGAGGCAGAGTTTCGGTGATGATGTTAAAAATCGGACGTGAGTTGGTTGGATTTCGGTGATGACATATGAGGGTGGAAATCAAGAAACGAACTCAAAGAGTTCAATCTTGATAAAGTAAAAGATGTATATGCATATGTCACATCATTGTTCTAATTGTGCATTTAATCATGTGATATGTGTTATTTACATGTATTATTTATGCTCTCAAGGTATTGCCATGCATACATGAGATATATGTTGTATTCATGTCATTAAGACCCATGCTAAAAGACACCCACTTCAATAAAAAGATTTGAGAAATTTAAAAATTGAATCTTGTGCATGCACACCTCTTTCATAATGAAATGAAGTGGCTGGGATGATGACGATGACACTTGTGTTAAAGTCGGGGAGTCCTCTGAGAATCTTGAATAAGTTTCTCACCCTTTTCTTTCTTCCATGTCGTCTCAGACATGAATAATGTGGTTGTTCATGATCTCCCTTGAGGCGCGAGCATAGGAATCACGTCATCTACCATATTAGAGGTCGCAGTGAAAGCGTGAAGACTAATCTAGTTTTGTTATAGTTATGTTTAGGTGGGCTTGTGTATGTTCAACTTGTTTGTTGTGTTTAGTATCTTAAGGTGTCTTTATGTTTGTAGGACATCGCTACTATGTTGTGATTATGGCATGTTAATATGATTTGTGTTGTGATTATTCGATGGTCTACCTATATATGCTATGATGAAGTTCATATGATTGCTTTGTCCTATGTGTATTAATTGGTATGTATGCGCACACGCGGCTCGCATTTTAAGCTTTAAGTTCAAAAAGAAAAATTTAGCCCTATTTTGATTACTCGTATTTTAAAGAAAGATAAGTCAAGTTCTGAAACAAAGGCGTAACAACTAATAACTAACCGAAATACAAGGCATATTAGGTTAAAAGTTAGGGTGATACAACTCCCCATTCGGAGTATGTACATGTATACATGCGACCATGGACGGTCGAAGAAAAAGATTGGTGTTATTTCTATGAAACTTGTTCGTGCCTAGGAGTGAAACTGTAATGACTTTCAATGTGAAATTTTAAATACTTCGAATGTTTGCCCTTTCTCAATTGCATCCAAATACCTGGGGTTTATGAGGGCCTTTGACGTAGTGTGCAACTTCTTGCAAATAACTCCTAATGCTCCCAAGTTTTTTTTTTCTTTTTCTATGAATTTACTGAGTAATTTATTGGGTATCTATAGAGCTATCCAAAAAATAAGTTATTCATTTCCTTGGATGGTTCACATAAACAATTCAAAGTGAACTTCTTCAAAGTAATGGTGCATCCAAACATCTATCCTTATTACTTAGATGGAGAGGGAAAATAGAAATTCCGTTTCCTGAAGTAAGCTCCCTATGTGTCCAAAAATTTATTTTAAAGATCTATCTCTAGTTGACTAATTGGATGTACAAAAATTAATTAGCATTCCCAAGTTTTCACATGAAGAGCTTATAGCATATGAGTGAAGAAAAAAGGTAAAATCATACTATGGTTAGTTAAAAACAATTATTTGTGTTTAGGAATGTTAGTTTTTGCTACTTGTAAAACTATGTTGTGTATTTGACTACTGAAATTTTGTGAAGGTGACATAACGGGAGTTGAGGAAGGCTATCCGAAGAAAGAAAGAAAGGAGAGGCAATCAAAATGCAAAACGGGAAAATAAGAAAAAAAAAGAATGCTGATGCTAGGAGTTCTAAGCAAATTATTCCCATCATGAAAAAGGTTGAAGTCAATGAGGTTATCGATGAACAATTTATTTGTGCCAAGCAGAATGAGAATGATTTCGAGTGAACACAATCTACTAGAATTGGCCAAAATATGCAAATTCCATTGTTAGAGGTCAGGAAATTTCTTTTCCCTATTTATCGTAACTCATTTTCTAGATGTTGAAGAATTTTAAATCTACTAAAGATTTGGAGTCCTCATCATTATGGGATATGGACTTTCATAGTGAGATTTTCATCAATCAATTTTTTAGCACAAATGAAAATATGTTGAAGGCATTTGGTAATCAAGCATTGTGAGATGGATAGGGCTTCATGGTCTACGCATGGCAATTATTGCTCGAGTAGCGGAGTTAGGAATGGTAAATTTTGAGAAGGAAAAAAAAAGTTGTTGGAGGAGAAAAAGAACTTGCAAAGAAAATGAATGAAATGTCAAAGAAAAGGAATAGAGAAAAGTGTTCATTTGAAGAATGAAAAAATTAATGAGCTGGAAAATGAACTTCCTGAGTTGAAAACTTCCTTTGAAAATGAGAAAATGATTTACAAGGCTTCCATGGTTGCATGGAGTACCAAGCAATGGGAATGGAAAAAATGGAGGAAGGGTTACAAGAAGACTTGGAAAACCAAATGGAATTTGGCCTTTAACAATTGTAAAGCATAAGTACAAGTATTATATCCTAACTTAGATTTATCCATGTTGGATGTAATGAAAGAAGTAAGGGATGGAGAAATTGTGCTGCCATCAAACTTAGAAGAAGATTATGACAATGAGGGTCATGCGGAAGACAACACATTCTGGAAGCTAAGTGCTGGAGTCCATCTTTTAATTTTACTATATGAACTAGGTTGTTTTTGCTATGGTTATTTTGCATTGTGAACCCTGCTATATGAAATTCATGTAGAGTCCTTTTGTTAAGTATAAAAATGCTAAACTTATGAGCTTTCTCATCAGCTATTGTATAACACAATGTCTTAAAAGTTGCCGAGTGGCAAGTTAAAATTACCAAACAGACTACTAACTTACCAAATGGTGTTAATTGTAATGATGTTGAACAACTTGTGATCTAGTAACTGAATGAATGTGGGTATTATTTGAGCAAAATGCCAAATGCATGGAATAACTCATATATTATTTGTATGTAATCCGTACTCAATTTTCCAATTCGATGACACTTTCTTGATTTTATATAGTGCCCATTAAAAATTTGTGTGAACAAACTCACACACATCAAACAAAGTAAGCACTATGAACCTATCTTATTAAAATATTCCAATTGGACATAATTAGGTTGTTCACTTTCGATTGGAAATTCACTTTCACTTAGTGTACATTTCCTAGGAGTAGTACACATTTTTTATATGGTGGGAATGTAACACCCAATTTTTTTCTTCTATGTAAAATGACTAAAATGTCTCTGAGGTCATTTTTGCACAGAATGACTGATCCCCATCTTTGAAAGGTTAGTTTAATGTTTGAAGGGGACTATATGTGTTTTAGATAGCAGTCGTGAAAATCGCAATTCCTGAATTTTCCCGTACGCAAAATTACCAACATGCCCTTGAGATAATTTAACACGGGATTAAGTGATGGGATCTAGTCATCACCTGGAAGTTGGATATGTTAATTTGAGGGGATATTTGATGTTTGCATGAGTCCTAGGGAGTTTTTATATAAAATTACTATTTTGCCTTTAGTCAATGCTAATTAAGCTTAATTAAAGTAATTAAGGGCATATAAGCAATATTAGGCTTTAACTAAAGCTAATGTATTTTTATTAATTAACTTTGAGTCAAAATAATTATTTTGAATTAATCAGGTCCAAGAGTGATTAAGGAAACTTAATCTCATTCTTAAAGACAAAGGGGAGATACGATGATGTCACCACCCACTACTCTTATCTTGTATTGGCTATATGTTTAAAGACAAAGTACTACTTTATTGTGACTAATGACACCTTAATGATGATGAATTCAAGTTAATCTTGGTTAGACCAAGTTAATCCTATTTTGACCATTGCTTTTATTGAACTATCCCTAATTAGTACACTTTCTACCTAACCTACCCCCACTTTTTTTGTCTAATCCTTAAAATATCCTTAACCCTAATCCAACCACTCCTTTTTCCCTTGAATGCTACCTCCTCCCCATTCTACACTATTCCACATTTTTTTCAAAGAATGCTCAATTTCCATTTTCTCTCATCTTCAACCTCCATTCTTCCACCATCTCCAACATCATAACTTCTTCATTTCTCCACCAAATCCAACAAACAAATGCACTTTCCATACCTTTTCCACCCAACAAACCTAAATAAACCATTAGTTTTTCAAGAAAAGCCTCCTCCTACTTGTTCTTGTAGAGGCCAAATTGTTGTTGCAAAGAAGGAAGAGATTTTTACTTCCTTTCTTTAGAGCTTGAGCTTCAAGGAGCTTATGGCTACCTTGATCTCCAACAAAGCCCTCTTTTGGGTAGGGGTTTGTGTTCAAACTTGTTTTCTTACCTTGTTTTCAAATTTTTGTTAAAAAGTTTGAGTTTTTATGAATGTTGGTGCTTGAAAGTTGGTTGTTGTGTTCAAAACTCTTCCTTTCTTTTAAAAATATTTGAAGACCTCATCATTTTCTCTCCATCAAGTTTTGGTCTCCTTCATTTGGTATGGGTAGAGATTTGTGTTTTAAAACTCAACATCATATCTTGATTCTATACTTAAAAAGAGTCACTTTTGTGTATTTTATGAAATTTTTGAGTAAGCTTTAACATTTTTGAGTTAGGTCATTGTTTTACAAGGTTTATTATGTTGTTAATGTTTGCTTCAAAGACCATGTTCATATTTAGAATCTACACATAACAAGGAGCATATTCATGCATGTTTCAAAGTTTTGCAAAACACTTGGGTTTTGGGGTATATAGGTTCAGCCAAACTTGTTCACATAGAAGGAAAATTTGGTTTTTAAAACTAATCACATATTTTGAATCTAAATGAAAAATGGAGTGCGTACATGTGATTTGGATATTTTTTGTGATTATGTAGAGATTTTGGACTAAAAGTGCAATTTTACAAAGTTTATGGGCTTTTATGTAAAAACTGAATTTTTAGGGTGTAAACCTATAAAAATAGACTCTGGAACAGTAAAGTATGAGTTTAAGAGAAAAAAAATGAGTTTTGGAGTTGTTTTGCAATTTTAGTAAAGTTTATGGGTCAAAGTGTAATTTTACATAGTTTCGGGTTTTTATGAAAAAATTGAGTTTTTAGGTAAAAAGCTGTAAAAATGGGTTTGGAACAACAATGAATGTGTTTGGAAGGAAAAAAAAAGAGTTTTTGGGTTATTTTGCAATTTTATTAAAGCTTAGGGGTCAAAATGCAATTTCTCAAAAGTTTGGAATTTTTGTGCAAATTCTGAAATTTCAAGTGTAGGCTGTAATTTAGTGGATTTATGGTGGAAAATATGTTTTTGAATGAAGAATTAAGTTAGGGGTTGTTTTATAAATTTGTAAAGTTTGGGACTACATTGTAAAGCTAGAAGTTGTAAAGTCCTTAAAAGTAAATTTTTCAGAACTTGTAATATAAAGAAAAGTGGGCCATGGCAATCATATATCTTGGGAAGAGGAAAAATGTGTCTTTCAAAATACTCTTATCATCATACTCAAACCAGTTTAGCAAATGAGATTTATAACTGAATTCAATTGCACTGATGACTCTTGAATATTTGTTGGGTGAAATGTGATTATTTATTGCAGTTGACTATTATAGTTGATTGGATTCTGAATAACTATTGTGGCATGCTTAACTAAGATGCATTGGTAATATATGTGATATTAATTGTTATACCTGGATATTGTTGGCTAGATTGGTTGCATGTGCATTTATTCTAAGCATTGTTCATGATTGATTTTGAATGAGTTTAATAACGGAATGAGTTAAGTATGCAATAAGACATGAATAAGGAAAATCATGAGCTTAGGACATTATTGTGGTGTACCTCATATTGCATTTGCAGGCCTATTTGCGAAGAAAGGAAAAAGAGCAAGTAAGGGTTCCTGGATATGCTAAATGTTATACTATGGCACGAACCATGGAAAATATAAGTTATGAATGTCTATGTATCTAAAAAGAGAACTCACATCCCTAACACTAGGTTCAATACCGATCAAGGTTAAGTAATGGCTGATCACATTATATAAACACTAGGTTCAATCCTGATTGAGCATTTCTACATCATATTGATGATTATTATATTTGACTAGTCAAGGTTCGGTCCTGATCAAGGTTCAACAAGCTGATCACATTATATATATTAGGTATGAGCTCATAGCCTAGGGTCTCTTGAGAGGATAACGATATACTGAAAATGAACAATGTTCAAAGAAAGTTGAAAGTCTTGTGCCTACTCACTACATATGTTCGCTTTTTTCATTGCACGCATGTACGTGTATAGGATTATGTTCTTCTCTTTCATGCATGCATGTACTTACGAGATTTTGTTTCATTCTTTCATGTATGCATGTGGCCTAAGTGATATGTTTGTTCTTTCCATGCATGCATGCCCTTATGAAATTTATAATCTAATGTGAAGATCTTCTCATGCATATAAATACATGCATATAACTAACTTGATGTATTCATGATCAAGACCATATTAAAATGAAATGTCCACTTGATAATAATGTTTGAAAATTCTAAAATTGGACTGCATTGTGACATGTACACCTTTTCTATAATAAACCAAGTGGACCATAGACGTATGATGATGACACCATGTATGTTTTACTATTACTGAGATTCATTAGGATTCTCACCCTTTTAAATTTCCATGTACATCTCTAGACAGGACGTGCTAGCGCTGATATTTAAGCTCGCATATGGACATGGATAGCTATGTTAGAGACATTGTTAGGATTGTGATTAGATATTTAACCTACTCATATCTCTTGACATATGATTATCATTTTGGTTTAGATTACTATATGCCGAACCCATGTAGTCATTTGACATGTTTATCTATTAGGGTTTTTATCACTATGTATCTTGGATTTAACAAACACTTTGGTTGCTGTGCATTAAGGCACTAATATGCACAATTGGGTATCTTGTGAGTTGTTGCGGCTTTTATGCTAGATTATATTGTGTGCGTGTGTGTATGTCGAGGTATTTCATATGATGGGCTTGTGATTGTCTTGTTGTTTGATGATAATATTATGCTATATGTTCATAGGTAATTATATGGTTTGGTTCCAAATACTATGTGGTTTCATTTTCCTCGAATAGGAGTTTAATTCTCCTTGAATAGGAGTTTACATTCGGAAAAAACATCACCCCGTACAGGTGAAGTCTTCAAATAGAAGTATTCAAAAGCTTGTTAAATAAGGTTAAATTATATCAAAAGTAAATTAAAACTTTATTGATATCAAATGTTGAGCCTCATTAAAGCCTCAAGTGGAAAAAACCCTTTTGGGAAAAAAATCTAAATGAGGAAAAAAAGCACTCAGTTTATTACATTCATAATTTAACTATAATACCACTATAAATTAAAAGCGTTTCATGTTCTTAGAACTTCTTCACTAGCCAAAGTTGCCAAACGTATACTTCCCTACCAATGTCCAACTGGATAACATAAAGAGTATCCCAATTTGTTGCTAACTTGCCCTCTCCCAAAGGTTTCCTGGTAGAATTGAGCTTTTTCAACACAAGATCTACTTTCGCAAATTTTCATGAGATCAACTTTGTATTATACCTGGCTCCTGCTCGCTTGACTGATTCATCCCTCAGATATGCTACCTTTCTGAGCTCCTACAAAAGATCAAGATCCACCCTTCTTGCTGATTGATTTGCTTCTTCTTCAAAAACTCCCTTCGTAAACTAAGCTTAGAGACTTCAATGGATATCATTGCTTCTGACATACATGTCAATTCTGAAAGAGGTCTCCTATGTTAAGGATTGAGGAGTTGTATGATAAGCCCATAGTACATGCAATAACTCCTCTACCTATTTCACTTTAGAATCATCCAATCACTTCTTCAGCCTATTAAAATAACTTTATTTGCAGCTTTAGCTTGTCCACTAGTTTGCGGGTGTTTGATAGAAGTGAAGTGTAATGCCCGAGGACAAGGTAGAGAGTGATCGCCGGTGCGAGAAGGCATAGGCAAGGAGCGGCTCTTGCCTCCAAGCGGAGGGGTACATGAATGAATCGATTACACACCCAAATGAGAGGGATCCTAAGTCTGTATAGCTATGAGACTATACAGCTAAGGATGGCTTATATGAATTGATTGGGACTACCTATGCCACAAAGATGCATCTTTCTTTTCGGTAGCCCATCATGAAAGAACTCCAAGTTAAGCGTGCTTGACTTGGGATAATTTTGGGATAGGTGACCTCTTGGGAAAGCATGTGAGTGAGGACAAAGCACGCTGAAAAGACCCATGTTGGTTTGTGGGGACAGTCAACAATCTATAAAGAAGGAGGGGATGTTATGTGAAGTACTACCTTATACCAATGTTCCTGCCAAACTATCAAAAGCGAACATTAGTAAGACGGGTCCATTGCTGTTATGAGAACATAAGGAAGGCCATATGGACAAGTAATGTTTTTCCAAATGAACTTCTCTCTATTTCGCTGTAATTCGAGAAATTGGCTCTCTCTCAATCCATTTAGTAAAGTAGTCAATTACGACAAATAAATATCTAACCTGTTAGGAACTGGTGGAAATGGTCCTAAGATATCAAACCCCCATTTGGTGAATAGCCATGGATTTGTTTATGTAAATAGCTCTTCAAGGGGGACCAAGTGGAAATTGGAAAACTTCTGACATTTTTTATAGTGCTTAACATATCCCAAACAGTCCTTTCGCATGGTGGGCCAAAAATAACTCGTTCATAGAATTTTTATTGCTAAGGAGCATCTACTAGGATGGTTGCCACAAATCCCACCATGCACTTCCTTCATGACCTTTAGTGATTTTAATTCAGATAGGCATTTCAAGAGGGTTGATTGAACCCTCGTCGATACAATTGACCTCAGAGGATTGTATAAAAACTTGAAGTCCGCTTGATTTTGGATGCCTCCTTTTCATTTTTAGGAAGTGCACTATTCAACAAGTAATTTTGAACTTGAAGCTTCTAAGACGATGGATTTTTGTCCATCTGTAATACCTACAACGAGCTTTATCAATAGAGGGTGATATTAAAGTATGTTGGATTACCAAACGATTATTTCCAGCGAACTTGATGCTTGCTAATTTGGACAAAACATCTACACGTTCATTTTGAGACCAGGGTATATGCTCAATAACAAACTTATCAAAGACGGAAACTTTGCCTAGACACTTTCTAAATATTTCACTAAGTGTAATGCCCAGAATTTTCCAAGTACAAATGACCAAATACTCTGAAGTCATTTTACCTGGAAAATGAGATCACCGGCCGGCTCCCTCAAGGGGATGTTTTGATGGTGATCGAGGATTATATATGTGATGTATAGTAATAAGAGAAGAATCTCATTTTGAGTTCCGACGCGAAATTATCAAAACGCCCATGTGGTGTTATCATCGTTTTACATGGGTTGAACCCGACTTTACCAAATGGTTTTAAACAATGATTTTAAGTGAAGTTTAACAACAATTTAAGCCGGGTAGCCCCGAGCAATTTTAGTGCAAAATTACCATTTTGCCCCTAGAACAATGTCCAGTGAGCCTAATAACGTAATTAAGCAAAACTAAGCAATATTAGGCTCTAATCGAAGATTAATTTATTTCAATAATTGATCTCAAGTCAAAATAATTTATTAAGTTTAATTAGAACCTAAGATTGCTTAGTTAAACTCTAATTACATTCTTTGATTCAAGATTCCTAGTCATGGAATCTTGAATAGTGTTTTTCTCCAATTCCTTAAATTAAGGAATTGTGCCCATACCCTCATTTGACTAAAAGAATGATTTTAAATTGTTAATCTAGCAAGATCACTCCCTAATCAAGTCTTGGCAACCTTAATTAGCCATTACCTCACCTAAACACTTTGTTACAAACTCCTAATCAAAACCTTAATCAAAGAAACACCTAAACACATCATTAAACCACAATTACATAGACAAATCATCCTTCCCCCTTGGCTGGAAATTCTGGCCAAATTCATTTTCCCCTAAATTCATCACATGTTGATTTTGTTTCACTCAAAGACCATACCTCAAGCCATGCTTTGAACCATACCTAGTCATGCTTTCAACTATGCCTATGAATGACAAGTTTTTTAAGATATTTTCCTCCCCTTTGGCATGAAGAACCTCAGCCTCCTCCTCCCAAATCAGCCTCCATTGCTTCATTTTTCTATAAATACCAAGCCTTGAAGAACTTGGTTGCACTTTAGAAGCTTTGCCAAGTTTAGTTCTCTTGTTTTTTCTTTCATTTTCTCTCAAAGTTCTCTTCATCTTGTTCTTCTTTTTCCTACCTCAAAGAAACCTTTCCACCACCATAATCCACCACAAACAACCTTAAACCACCACTCCCTCACCTCAAACCACCTCTCAAACACTTAATCTTACCATTTCCAAGCTTGATTTCTCAAGGAAAAATCATCTTCCTTGAGAAACCTTGTTGGCCGAATCCTCCTCCTCCTCCAAGAGAAGATTTTGTCTTCTCAATCCTTCAAGAACACAAGCTTCTTCTCATTTCTTTCAAGACTTCCTTAGGTAGGGGTTTTGTTTTAAAGTTTTTACTTGTTTTCTTTAAGAAAGTTCTAGTTTTCTCTTGGTTCAAAACTCTTTTTCTCTCTTTTTCCTTTTCGGCCATGATGGCCTTTTCATGAGAAAAACTTTAGCTTGATGATGAGGTTTCAAGATAATGGTCTTGTGATGCCATGTGAAAAAAGCTAACTAAATGCTTTCAGTTTCCTTGAATGGTTTCAGTTTCCTTTTCCTTCATTTGAACAAAGTTTGCTAAAAATGTTAAGTAGATCACAAAAGTTTTGTTAAGAAAATTAATTATATGTTTTCAAAGAGCTCTAAGCTTACCCTTGCCAACCTTAAAGTTGGTCGGCCATTCTAAGAGTTTTACTCTAGATTGAAGCCCATGAGCAATAAAATAAAGAATATGACTTAGTTCTTAGTATGTTTGTTTAGACAAAATGTTGAGCTTTGTGTCCATTTTCTTGAGCTTGATGATGAAGTTCAAAACCAAAGGCTTCTTTGAAGACTTGGTGCTAAGAACTCTAAAGCTCACTTTATGTTGTTAAGATACATATTGGGTTAAGGTTATAATGTTCCTCTAAAGTCTTGTAAGAGCTCTATTAAGATAAAATGAGTTGCATTCATGTTTATGTTTATGTCTTGCATAGCATGTTTATTTTGATGTCATCACTAAGCTCTCAAGAATAACTAAATGAACTTGCATTATCATGTTTAAGTTTCCAAGCTTGCATTTCATGTTTATATTTCAAGTCATCACTTAATCTTTAAAGATAATAATGAGGTTGCATCTCATATTTATTTTATGCTCTCACTTTATTTTATAATGAAGAGTAAAATAAGTGCATATCATGTTTAAGTTTATGCCATCACTTAAATGTCCTAGAGCTTAAAGACTTTCCCAAGTACCTTACATAAAGTTTTAGAAGATGGAGGCATTTCAAGAATGCTATTTTGGCCTTGTGATGATGATGATGAACTTGAGATGAGTTTATCTAATCATAAGTGTCCATAGTCTAAGTCTTGGAATTTTTCTAAGCTTAGGTGTGTTTATAGAACCTTATGCACAAAGTTTTATGTTTTAAATCTATTCCTTGAGCTAAATAATTTAGCTACTAACCTTACCCATTTTGTATGATTTTAATGAGAGGAATTGGTTTCTAAAAGAGTTTTGAGTTCCTAAAATGATTCCAAGAGAAACTAGTAACTTATATGCTTTTAAATCATGAGATTATGTGATTATATGATGTTTGTATTTTTGGTTCTGCCTTGTGCAATTGGCCACTATATAAATTCTGTTTTATGGTGTTAAAATGTGTAAAATTATGTTTGAGTGAAGTAAGGAACAATTTAGGGAAGTTAGGAAAGAACAAGTAACTAGAAAGGACTTAAAATGAGAATTCTAGAACACCTAGATGCAAGAATGGTGAATTCTATCCAGCATAATTGAACTTAAGGAAAATGGTTTACAATTAGTGGATATCTGTAGGAATCCCTCATATTTGGTTTAGGAGTTGATTATGGAGCCTTAGGCCAAAATGAATCTTAGAAAGGGTCAAAAACGAAGATTCTAGGACCCCATAAGCATATGATAATTTTCTGTCTAGGTGATGCAATGGCATTTGGATATGTTAGTAGGCATGAATATTAGAGAGAATTATAAGTGATGCCTCTCTTAGGTGTGATAATGATCTATAATGGGTGTGAGGATAACTAGAACATAAGTTCAAAGCCGTGAGGGCCAAAGCATAAAATATCTTAAGGTAGGGAGATGTGAAGTGAGAATGAGATCAAGTGAATATCGCTTTGATGTATGTGAATGTTTTAAATACCATGAGTATGAGAATGTATGGATGTGTGGCATGTTGCTATGATGATGTGGTACGCTATGTTTAAAATGCATGAGAATGTGAGACATGAATAGAGGATATGTTATATGATGTATTATGGTTGTATGCTCATGCTACATCCATACAAGATATGATAAAGTGGAAATGATCCCATTATGACTTCCCAAGTTGAGGGTTGTACGGGATGATCCAAGAGATATGATTCCCCTCTTTTTCCCCATATGAATCTAGCGACGACTAGTTATTCATAGGCGATGGGTGTATTTGGAGTTTTGGCGGCTATGTGAAAATTGTCGGGGGCATGTTGGATGGATTTTTGGTGGCTACGATGAGGTGGAAAAGTTAAGAAAGGAACTCGAAGAGTTCAAATATGATAAAGTAAAAACGCACATGCACATGTTTCATGGTTGTTCCGTTGGTGCTTATGATTAAGTGATATATGTTGAGTACATGAACTGTCATGCTTAAGCATTGCTATGCATACATAAAATACTGCTGCATTCATACCATCAAGACTCATGCTAAAAGAAACCCACTTCGGATAATAGGATTTTAGAAATTAAAACTGACCCTATGCATGTACACCTTTTTCATAATGAAACTGAAGTGGCTGAGGGTAACGATGATGACACTTATGTTAAAGTTGGGAAGCCTACTAAGAATCTTGTATAAGTATTCTCACCCTTTTTTTTCCTCCCGTGTCGTCTCCAGACGGATTGATGCAGATGTTCGTGATCTTCCTTAAGGCGCGGGCATAGGAACCACGTCATCTAGTCAGTGGAGAGGGCAGCGGAAGCATGAAGACTAGTCTAGCTTTGTTATATTTTGTTTTGCATTAGTAAAGCTATTTGGTGTATTTGATACCCCTAGGTGTCCTTATATTTATAAGGACATCGTTGTTATGTTGTGACGATGATATATTTCTATAACTTATGTTGTGATTATTCTATGGTCTATTCATGGATGTTATGATGACGTATATCTAGTTGTTAAGTTGTACATTTAATAATTGGTATCTATGCACATGCGCGCTCACATTTTAAGTCTTAAGTTCAAAAAGAAAAAAATTATTCATATTTTATTACTCGTATTTTAAAGAAAAGTAAGTCAAGATCTGAAACAAAGGTGTAACAACTAAAAACTAACCGAAATGCGACTCGAGCGTATGAGGTTAAGAGTTAGGGTGTTACACCAAGCAAAGGTCATGCACCTTGTATTTACCCTAAATTTGGCTTGTCACTAGTTGAGAATCACTTTTTCCAACTAACACTTGAACACCCATCTCTTTTGCTAGTAGAATCCTGCAATAATCATATTTCGCCTGGTTATTACTTGCCTTAAATTCAAAATGCAAGGATTGTTCCAATATCAAATCATTTGGTCCTTCAATATTATACTATCTCCTCCTCCTCAATTACTTGATGCTCTATCCACATAGAATATCAGGAATGTGTTTGGCTATCAAAGATTGTGCTTGATCCACTAAGCTCAACCAAAAGTCAGATAAAACTTGAGCCTTAATAAGACCACGAGGTTGATACCTAATGTCAAACTCGAATTGCTCCAAGGCCAACCAACCATCCAACTAGCTAAATCTGGCTTTTGAAGCACCTATCGGATAGGTTGATTCGTGTAAACACAAATGGAATGATGCTGAAAGTAATGCCTTAAGTTTCAAGTGAACACTACCTTCTCAATTTTTTGATAGCACACCTCAGGTCCTTGAAGAACTTTGCTTGCAAAATATATTGGCTTTTGAACACCTACATCCCTAAGAACCAAACTGAACTAATAGCTTTATAGGAAGTGAAAGATACAAAAACAAAGTTTCACCTAGTTTAGGTCGTGTCAACACGGGGTGGGGGTGAGGGATGAAAGATAGGCTTGTAACTCCATGAAAGCATGTTCACAATCAGTAGTCTACTCAAACTTGGAATTTTTTTCAAGCATTGGAAGAATGGCATTGACCGATCACCTAATTTAGCCATAAAATGGGACAAAGCGACAACTTGTCCAGGTAGTCATTGAACTTTGTTTACTATTGAAGGACTTTCATCTCCAAAATGGCTCTACACCTTTCAAGATTTGCCTCAATTCGTTGGCTTGTAAGCATAAAGCCCAAAAACCTTCTTGTTGGAACACCAAAAGTACACTTTGAAGGATTTAAACACATGTTATACTTTCTCACCTGCTTAAATATTCTGACAAATCCTCATAATGATTTCATTTGACTAGAGTTTTTCCCACTATATCATCAACGTATACCTCCACATTGTGCCCAATTTGTTAGAAAAAACAAGGTTCATCAACCTCTATATGTTGCACTTGCATTTTTAGGCCTAAATACATGACCCTATAAGGTAATTTGCCTCTAGATTATGAATGTTGTTTTATCTTCAGCATCATAGTACATCCTGATCTAATTATAACCTGAATATGCATCCATAAAGCTAAGATATTGAAAACCAAATGCATTATCTACCAATTTATCAATGTTGGGCAATGGATAAGCATCTTTTGGACAGGCCTTATTTAGATCAATAAAGTCTACACACATTCTCCACTTACCATTACTTTTTCTTACCATTACCATATTTGCCAACCATGTACTATCCTAATCTCATGAATGAATCTGGCTTGGAGAAGTTGTTTGGCATCCTGGGTTGCTGCTTGTTGCTTTCTTGTAAAACTTTCGCTTCTTTGAGCAATTGGCTTTGCCTTAGGATCGATGGAAAGCTTGTGATAAATGAAATTGGGATTGATGCCTGACATCTTGATGGCTTCCAAGTGAACAAATTTGCATTATCTCGTAACAGTCTTTCTAGCTCCCTCTATAATTGGGGAGGTAAGTCTGCCCAATATGAGTGATATGCTTAGGATCACTATCTAACTAAATGGTATGGATTTCACCATCCGATTTTGTCCTTCTGCCTGGAAATCCCTCCTTAGATTGAGCTCACTTATAATTGAATCTTGCTCCTCTTTGCAAGAAGTAATGGTAGATACCTCCATGGAATGCGACTTCGGGTGGGCATTTGTTGAGAACTTCATTTTGCTCGAAGGCTTGCATTATAGTGTTTTCGGCTTGTACTTGCTCTGCTTGGACAGTTGCTACATGTCCTTCAGGAGTTGGAAACTTCATGATTAATTGAGGAGTAGAGACTATCACATTGAACCGTTTATGGAAGGCCTTCCTAAAATAACATTATATGCTGCAGACACCTAACAACCAAGTATCGAATAAGAATAGTATGGGCATTCTGCATCAGGAAGTTGTAAGCATATCAACATAACCTTTGACATCCATTTTCTCCACTAAACCCTACCAATTAGCCATTGTATGGACTCAACATGGACTCTGGAATTTGTAACCACTCAAACACATCGTAGAATAATATGTTGACTGAGCTCCTTGGTCTACTAATGCCTTTTCACCACAAAATTGGCCATTAGAACAGAGATGACCATTGGATTATCCTAGGGATCTAGGCCCTGAAATTTCTCTTATGTAAATTGAATGATGGGAGATTGTTGTTGTTCCCTAATCACCATTGGCTGATGTTGCACTACTAAAACTACTCGAAAATGTTTCTTACGTCCTAGATGGAACTGCCTACCTCTTGTAAAACCTCTTGCAATAGTATTAATGACCCCTGATTGGTTGTTGCATATCATCTCGCTAGTCCTGCTTTCCACCTATGTTTCTTTTCTTTTTTGCATCCTTTGACCTATCCTTTTTAAAACATATTGAGATAAATGTCCTTGCCAAATAAGTTGTTCAATCCAGTTTCAAAGTGTTACACAGTCTTTAGTTGTATGACCAAAAGATTTATGATAATCACAACATTTGGACTTATTTGTATAAGGCGGTTGATTTTTGGTTAATGGAGGAAAGCGTATGAGGTGAGTGTTATAAACTTCACGAAGAATGGCTTCCCTACGAGTTGTTAGAGGATTGTACTCTTTATACATAGGAGGAATTGAAAGGAATGTCTACAAGCTATCTGTTCATCACGAAATTGGTTTCTTGGGTGCAATTGTTGACTGGCATGTCGGGATAATGTTGGATAGGTTGGTCAGCCATACAGATGATGATAGGAATCATCTCATGTACTTCATCCAGGACGAGCAAGATAGGTGCTCATTTCTGGCTGTGTTTCCTTCTAGGCTCGATCATGCATTTGTTTAGCTTAAGCAACCTCCTCCATATTTATACAACTAACTCTTTGCCTGACTTCATCCAAGTCCATTGGTGGTTTCCTTGCTAAGGAATCAGCAAAAGGTCTATTCTTCAACCCCTAAAAGAGCATGCAAAGAAACTACAGGATTTAAATCACGAATTTGCAATGCCTCCTAATTAGACCTTTTCATAAAATGTTTTAAGTTTTCATGTTATCCTTGTCTTAAATTGATTAAGCTCGCCAAAGTTTTCGATAGGCCTTACTTGTTGAAAAATGGGACAAAACTTAGTGGCTAACTCAAATAAATCATTAATAGAATTAGGCTCAAGGGAAGAGTACCACAACAACCTTGACTTGTTTAGAGTACTTGGAAAACTTCGGCACATAATAGGATCAGAAACACCTAAAATTAACACGGTTCGAGTTGAACATGTCTAGATGCTCTTGGGATTAATGGTTCCATCATAAGATTCCATTGTTCACATCTTGGCATGATCTGGATTGAAACGACATAATATACTCTGAAAGGGATGGCTCGCCACATATCAAGTTGCACCCATACGGAATGATGGTGAAGAGTGATCCTATCTTCAGAGAAGATACCCTTTGAACCATCATCACGTGCAGAATTCTTGTTTTTATCTTTAGCCAACTGATTAATTTGTTCTTGCTTTTGCTAGTTACGGGCATGTAGGTCCTGAAGTTACTATAAGAGTTCTTGCACTAGCGATGGAGGAAAATCATTTCCATCACTACTAGAGTCACTAATAATGCGCTCAGATAATTCTATAATAGAAATAGGGGAAGTGGGAAACTTGTTAAATTCCCACAACGCGCCAGATGTTCTAGACAAAGTTTCAGAAATCGGCCAATGTGAAGCTTGGCTAATTAGTCCTTTTGTAACACCCCAATTTTCCTGTCATTTATAAATTACTGAATTACCTTAGGTAATTTTTCATGTAATTCAAGACCGAACAATCCTCAATAAAGGAATATAACATTAGAAGAAAGGATAGGAGCAATTCGTGCGAGAATTGTAAACCCCGAATTTCTGTACGTGTAAAATGACCAAAATGCCCTTGAGGTTATTTTACTCAGAAAACGAGGATCGTGGGCCCCACCCATCCTCAAGGGGATGTTTTGATATTAATAAGGGATTGTTTGTGTTATGTGTGTTAATAGAGGAGAAAAATCCTAATTTTGAGCTTTAACGAAATGACCAAAACGCCCTGGCGTTTTTAACTTTGAATTTGCGTGCCGCTGAGCCCGAACCTCACTAAAATGTTTTAAAACATGTTTTTAAGCTATGATTAACCATTAGTTAAGCTCGGGTGGTCTCGGGCAATTTTTAAGTAAAATTACCATTTTGTCCCTGTCTTTGTGCAGTTTTGAATTTTGAGATTTTTGATTCGTATAGCAAAACATAAGCAATATTAGGCTCAAATTAAAGGTTATTAGATTCTAATTATTAATCTAGAGTCAAAATTATTTATTTAGATTGATTAGAACTTAAAATTGCTTAAAAACACTCAAATTGCTTACTAATTCACCTAAGCCCTTAATTGTAAATTCTCTAATTTGCAAAGATACCTACCTACACCTACATAATACATGGAACACACAAATTTTATCCTCCTTGGGCTGTAATGCATGAAATTTTGGTCCATAATGCATCAGAAAATTTGTCAAAGAATGCACAAAAACCAAGGTATGAAAACAAGGAACCATGAAAACATGATTCCATGTTTTAAGCCACCAAACAAGATGATTTTTCTTCCTTGTTTCCTCCTCAAATTTGGTCAACTTTCCTCCTCCCTTTGTCCATTTATGAGCCTCAAAATCTCTATAAATAGGCATGCTTGAAGGAGTGTTAGAGGCCTTAGTTCATAACTTACACAATTCTAGTTTTTAGAAGCACCAAAAGCTTTCTTTCTTCCTCCTCTTGGCTGAAACTTCTTCTCCCATTTCTCAAAGAGATTTTCTTTCATTTCACTCAAGGAAACCAAGTTCTTTTCCTTTCCTTCAAATAAAATTAGGTAGGGAGTTGTCTTTAAGTTTATTTCTATGCTTTGCTAAGTGTTGTTCTTGGTTCAAAATGATGATTTCATGGACTTTCTCTAGCTTTTCCATTCGGTTTTCTTCTTTCTTTTCCTTTGAACATTTTGGCCATAAGGCCTATATGGGAATATGATGATAGCTTGATGATGAGGACCTTGAGTGTTGGTTGTAAATCCATCACAAGTTAGGCCTCTAAAGCTTGAAAATTCCACTTGATGCAAAACTTTAAAGAATGATGTTTTTATGATGTAAAAATAAAGATCTTGAGTTTAGAACTTGAAAGATGTATTTTTCACTTTGTCTTGCTAAGATATATTGGGTTGAATTTATATTTCTCTAAAGTCTTGGAGGAGCTCTAGTAAAGAAATAAAATGAACTTGCATCCATGTTTAAGTTTATGCCTTGCATAACCATGTTTACTTTCTATGTCATCACTAAATTCTCAAGAATGAATAAATGAACTTGCATATTCATGTTTAAATTTCCAAGCTTGCATTTCATGTTTATGTTTCAAGTTGTCACTTAATCTTCAAAGATAATAAAGAGGATGCATCTCATATTTATTTTATGCTCTCACTTTATTTTATAATGGCTAAAAGAATCAATGCATGGCATGTTTATTTTATGTCATCACTTAAAGATCCTAGAGTTCAAAGACTTGCCCAAGTATCACAAGCAAAGTTGGAAACATGGTAATAAAAACTCTAAAGCTTCCTTAAGATTATGGGAGTCAAAGAATTCATTCTTTAAAAAGTCTTGAGTTTGGAGCTTAATAAGATGTAATAAGAATTCTCTTCTCCCTCAGGTCCAGTGCGAACGCCTCTTTCTTAAGATCTCTTCTCCTCCACTGGTCCAATGCGGACTACGCACTCCAGTTTCTTGCATATCATGTTTATAATTCCAAGTTATCACCTTATAAAGACAAATTAAAATGAGGTTACATAGCATGTTTATAATTCTAGTTATCACCTAAATCTCTAAAGCTCAAGACTTGCTCCTTTTATCTTAAGTGAGAATTTTAATCGTGAAGATTCTTTCAATATATAAATCGGCCTCATAATTAAGATAGGCCCAAAGTGATTTTAAATAGCTACTGATTTAGTTCTATAATTTCTTTCAAGATTAACAAAAAGAATTAGTTTCTAAAAGAGTTTTAAGGCTTTGCAAAGATTTTATGGGAAACTAGTATCTTACATGTACTTAAAATGTAATTTTAAGCAATTATGTGAGGTTTATAATTCAGCCACTAATCTGAGTTTAGTACTACTGTATGATGATGGTTTAATATGTTTGAAGTTGTGATAATTATGGTTTATTGCTAAAGGAATGATTCTATGCATGTTAGAGATAAAACTAGCTTTCTAGAAAACCGTAAAAGCAAGATTTCTAAAACTTTAGAGAATGAAATTTATGCATTTTGTCCAGAGCCTTTAGTGGCCTTAAGAACCAAGTTCTATTATGTTTAGATAAGGGAGAATGATTCATAATTGGTTTAGTAATTAATTTTAGCATTGTAAGGAAAGCGGTAATGAGAAAAGGTTAAAAATGCAACTTTTAGCACATTGAAGCCTAAATATAACTTGCTGCCTATGTTGTCCCATATAGTTTAATAATGTTCTTAAGGCTTATAATTAATGGTAATGATGATAATGAATCATTTAGATGCATGATTGATTAGTTTGATAATTGAGATTACCCGATTCTAAAGTTTCGATTGTTTAAGAAAGTTTTCGGTAAGAATTTATGATGATGGTTCTTTAAGTTTGAAATGATAAGTCTATGTAGTGATTTGATGCTTATTAAGTATTTGATATCATTGAATGATTTCTGGGCATGTTATAGTTGCTGTTGCAAACAATGAGAATGCTTATGCATAAAATAATGAAATATTCTTTGTTATTTAAAAATTTACCCTTGTTGCTGGAAGAAAGTATATTACTGTAAAAGTGTAATTTGGAAAGATTCTGGCTAGGAAAGACTTGGTATTTAAGCATGTCCATTTGTGACCCACCTCTCTTCCTGGAATCTCCAGATGCATGATTACAGTTGGTATATATATTATTCCAAGAATAAGACTATAAACGAAAAAATGTTATGAATGATTATGAATTGAGAATTGTATTATGATATAACATGCAAAGACTTAATGGTGACTTAAACTTATGAGGAAATGATCATTTGGACCCATCAGACTATAGGTGGTGAAAAGGTGATTCTTGCCCACTAAACCGTTCTCTTAAAAGGGTAGAGTTGGATTCTTACTTATCAAAAGGGATAAGTATATGCTTGGTGACGGCTAGCAAGGTATGAGCTCATAACCTAGATTACTCCCAAAAGGGTGGAGTATAGGGTGGCCCAGGAAAATGATGATGAAAGTAACTTTAAGTCACCTAAGGAACTAAGTAACGTATTATGTGATTATGATGTTCTTCTATGCATAGTATTTATGAGATAATGATGAGAAATATGATATTCTTCTATGCATAGTATTTATGATATGATGATGAGGAATATGATGTGGTCTTATGCATAATTATGTTATTATATATGAAAGGAAAAGTTCATTATAAACATGACATGCTAAGTTTATGATGCATTATAAGACGCATGATTAAAATGAACGACCTCGGTAAAGTATATTTCTGAACTAATTAAATGAATCTTAGCATGCTCACATTTTCATAATGAAACCCAAAGGTTCCTGGGGACGATGATGATGACATGATGCATATGAGGCGAGTACCTCCTGAGATTCTTTTATAAGTTTCTCATTCCCTCTTTCTTTCTTTCCATCTCATCTTCAGAAAGTGATGGTGATGTTCGTGATTCCGTTGATGCTCTCATCTGGTAGATGCACGTGATCTTGTGAACCAGCTTATTATCCTTGAGGAACGTATTGCTAGACCTTAGCGTGAACTGGATACCTATTCCTATCTCTGAAGTGTTATAAATAGGTGTCGTTAATAGATGTTTTCCATCCATATATTATTTATGTTTTGTTCGATTGCCTACATCTAGCTTAACTCTGTTGGTAGGCAAAATATCTATGTGAAATGTAATTATGGATGTCATGTGATAGAGCCAATATGATGTGTTCTTCATGATATGTCTGTTCATTTTCTACTTTATTCGATTATCGTTCACGTTATGCGCGGCTCACGTTTTCAATTATGTTTTTAAAAAAATGGCTCGTAATTTCACTAAGTATTTTCAAAGCATGATTAAGGAACTGAAGCAAAGAGTAAAGTCTAGTAATTAATCAGATACGACCTAGGCGTATGGGTTAATTATTAGGGTGTTACACCTTTGACTTGGCATAGAATAACAAGCCTTCTCGTTATTGTAGTACTTAAAACTGAGCTTTGAACATGCCCTCTTTACCAATTGTCCTGTATTTTATAAGTGTTAGTAAAGAGTGTTATAGAAACAAAAGGTTGGACAAACCATAAAGTCCTCTAAATGCGCCGTTTTAATTAAGACACGGTTCTAATGATAATGCCGGCAAACAATTTGAAAGTCGTTCCTTATTCACCTGGCGGTTATGGGTAGAAAATTCTTCTGACTTTTGCCCAATCGTCCTAAAAGATTATGTATGGTTCAATTTCCTTTTCGTACAAAATTCCCACATTTAGTGAGCACAACTTCATCATTCTCAAAAATAACTTTAACACCGACATTACTCAACAAAGAAACATAAATCAAATTATATCGCATTTCAAGCACATGAAAGGCACCATTTAATGAGAAGATTTTCCTAGATGAAAGTTTCAAATTTATTATTCCTTTACTAGGAGCGGCAACTCTTTTCGAGTCGCCTACATACACAATTTCCTCTCCTTTCCCCACATCATTGTAGAAGATAAAATTATTTTTGATTGCACAAATATGTCTAGTAGCCCAGAGTCTACCATCCAATATTTTTCATTTATCAAAAAATTATTTTCAATAGCAATTGCCACAAAATTAAATTTATACTTGTATTGTATTGAGTAGCATAGTGTATAAAGATTTTAGAAGAGTAATACTTACCTGCTATATTGACACGTATTTGAGCAAGGTCCACCATGCCCAACAATTTTTTTTTTGTTTTACGTATAGTGTACTGGAGTAAGTCTTTCACACTGAATAAATCTCACCAAGTGTGGCTTCAGTGCTTTAATCATTTCTTTTATCCCTTTCTTTCTTTGAATATCACCACTAGTTTTCTTTTAACTAAGTAGTCAGCAATAATAAGATAGTAAATACTCTTAAGAATGTTGGTAAAATTTACTTGGAATAATATTTTATTAATAGATAGATTGAAATAACAATTAATTAAATATGATAAATTAATTCAGTATAAGAATACAAAATGAAGAATCAAATAAATAAATAGTAAAGAATAAAAGAGATGGTTTATTGTGATTAATCGTTAAGGCGTGCTAGGCATTGGGCTTAAGAGTATTTCGCCACGAGCTTAAAGCTTGGTAGAGGTCTTCACTGCTAATACTTTTCAAATACAAGTCACATCCCACTAACTCTGCACTTGAACTAATGAGGCTACCAAACTACTTTCTTGGATTGAGGATCTCACAAGATTTCAACCAAGACTAATAATTTTCTGATGTGTTTGACAAAAGAGGAAAGAGATATATAATGCTAAGAACTTTTCTTTTCCAAACATGAACTAATTGTGTGAGTGTGCTTCTTCTTATTTATAGAGGAACCATACAAAACTTAGTCAAAGTATCGTGAGGCATTAGAAGCAAAGTTTCAGAATTAGAAGGCTATGAACTAGGAATGGATATGGGGCTTTAATGTCACCAAACAAGCAATATGGGTATGATGCTTCAACGTTAAAACATGACTTGGTCAAAAGCAAATGTGCATACCACTTAGAAGAAAAAATGAATAATGTATATAAGCATCACATTAAAAATAATAATTAATAATATTTATTATTATATTAATAATATTTATTAATAATAACAAACTCAAAATAAATTTTAACTTTGAAATAAAACAATGCTAATAAAATACAACAATGATACTCGTAGCGGCAGGGTGAGTGGATCGAGTATAGTTACAAGGTTGGACAGGTTGCGTAGGGGCCATGAGTTGACATGGCAAGTTGTAATTGTAACACGAAATTTATTTGAAAAATTTTATTTGAACTTTATTAATCAGAATTTTATGATTCTAATAGAGTTAGTCAAGATAAGAATGGTTTGATGATGATGAACCAACAAAAAAGTGAATAGTGACTGTGTGGGCCTCACCGTTGGACCACCTAAGAATTGAGATCTGAGATGTCAAGACTGAGAAAATATAGGATTAAGATTAGAAATGGTTAGGAATGAGAATTTAGACCCAGAATTTAATTTTGGGCAATATCTATTTTCCTGGATACAGATTTTACATGTTCAGAAAAATATCAATGTGCAATTTCTTACACCATTTGAGACTTGCAGGATAAATTGGAGACTTCATCAGACAAGTGTGTGGCTTAGAAGAAGCCACACCATTGCCCTTTTTCAAGAACCAATAGAATGCTTACAAAATTCACACATTTATCTTTAAGGAAAATGTCTTTATCATAGAATTTAATGTGTATATTATCTCAAAAGGAATAAAATCCAAATCTTATCATTTCCTTCCCAATATTTTTGGCCAAGGCCTCCTCCTTTCAGCCATCTTCATGTTCTTCTTCATCAAACACCATAACCTAGCTTGATATTTGGAGTTACAACACCAATACTCCATAACCAAAGCATAAACTCCAACTTAACTCTTGAAATCCCTAAATCAAACACTAATAAAAAATCCTCACCTCACCCTTTACAAGGATTAAAGCTTGCAAGAGCCAGGTAGAGCTTTGTTTATCCTCTTTTCTTTTAAAATTCACTCTGAAATTTACTGATTGATTGAGCTTAGAATTTTTGATTTTATTGGTCGATAATATGTAGATGTTGATGTGTTTAAATTGGTGGAGTGTTTGGATGATATTAGAGAATCAATTTTCCCAAAACATGTTATGACCTATGTTGCTGTAAATCCCATTTTTGAGTAAGCAGTGAAAAATATTGATTTTTCTTACTAATTTAGAGATTGATCTTGATATGAAATTTTTATATGACGGAGCCAACATATGAAAGTGTTTCCATAAATTTTCTTGGCTCATTTTAAGTACTTTTTCTATTTTTAAAAAATTGGAATTTGAGTAGGTAAGGTTTCTACCTATATCCTTTGAAGTACTGAATTTGTCTAATTTTATTACCATATCAAATAATCGAATTTTGAGCTAAAATATTTACAGAATGTTTAGGATATCTCAAGGTTCAACCATGAATTTTTATATGATTTTATCTATTTATTTGATTGGGTAGAAAAATTGAGATTTCTAGCTATTGATTGAAACTTAAAGTTCTGACCTTCGAAATTGTGAAATTTTATTAATATAGCTAAAGATCTTATTATGCTTTGATATTTTTACAGGATCTCATTGATATATTGAGTTACCTCTGAAAAATAGTTTTGCTCTATTTTGATCATGTTTAATAATTTAACCATAATTTTCTTAATGACTGAAATTCTTCTAGCATGCTGAATTAACTGAAAAGATGATGAAATATTTATGATTTGATCTCATTTATGTTACGTGACCTTATTGATAATGTTAGGCACATATAGATGTGAATAGTTATTACAATTGCCTATATGTATGATAAAAGCATGAGATTATGCCTTGTTGGGCCGAAGAGTAAATCCAATTAGTCGAAGAGTAAACCTAGCTACCCTTGAATTGAGTAGGGAGCAAATCTAGCTAAGAATAGATATGTGTGAATTTGAGAAAAATCCAATATCATGTATAGGAATGAGCCCAAAGTAGAGAGTGTGAATTGGAGAGAAAATCCAAGGATCACGTATAGGAATGTACTCAGTCCTGAAAAGTAGTCTATTGCCTATAGAGTGGTCGAAGCCACAATGGTCGAGGGCCAAGACAAGTCGAAGTAGCAATTGTCCTAAGTAGTTTTTTATCTTATGTGTTAAATGAATGATTTTAGCATTCGATATTAGGCCAGGATGTCTAAGTTGAAATTTAATAGTACATCTTTTATATAATGATGTATGTATATTAAGAGATTGAACAATAAAAGAAATCCACTTCGAAAGTAGGATTTTAGAACTTTAAAATGAACCTTTTATATGTATTATATGATCATATTTTTTTAATAAACCAAAGTGGCTAGGATGATGACTATGACATGAATTTCAGTATAATGTTTTGGGATGCTTTACTAATAATTTTAGAATCTCAACCTATGTTTTGTGTTTCCGTGTCGTATCTAGATTTCTTAGAGGATATGAAGCTCCGCCATAGAAAATGGATATGTAGTAGCCTAATAGTTGAAGTCTCTTATCAAATTTATTTTGTTACATGTATATATTTGTAATTATATATATATATATAAAAGCTCATAGAAGAGTTTTTTTGTATTTGAATCTATACTTAATAAATATTATGTTATCTTTCTACATATTTTAGTAGAATCACAACTCAGTCATTACACAAATCAAATAATTTGTTATAGATATTTAAGAAAGGTACGTAATGTATAAGTAACAACTTTGAGTCTAATATCATGGCTTAAAGATGATGTTATACTTGGGAGGGTGTTACAGTAATAATGGTAAAAGGAGAAAGTTCTAGAGTGTTAGGCCAGGAATTTGGATCTAGGTCTATGGATTGAGTAACCCTAGTGAGCACTTGAACTAGATGAGGTCACTACCAATGTCAGCCACCAAAGGGAGGCGCTATGGTGGAGACCTGATTTGGAGATTTGCAAAATCGACCTACCTGATTGAGGCACCAGAGATGAGAGGGGGACTTAGGGAATCATGGATGTGAAGGGAGAATGGTGGTGGGTGTTAGGAGAGAGAAGTTAGTTGGTTAGGAGAATGGGCTCTTTTATAGCAATGGTAGCTTCAGGTATTCTTTTATGGTGTTGCAACAATAGGTGAAGAGTAAGATGTTAAAGGAAAGAGATATTATGACCCGAATTATTGAAGCAATTTGAAGGAAGGACTGAGAGATGGGAGTGTTGGAGTTGAAGGAGAAAGGCTATGATTTGGAGAATAAAAATAGAGAGAGTGGCAAGGAAAGAAAGGGATGAATCTAAAATATGTGTGTGTTTGTGAGTGCTAAATAGGAGGGAAAAATGGATGAGGGGACACCATAGCCACTCTAGGCTTTCTTCTATAGTGTTTTTCTTGATCCTCCAAATTGGGGGTTGATGATGGTACATGGATTTTATGCAATGGTTTTACGTTTTGACATTTTGTAATCTCTCACACATGAAATATACTCATAAAGTAAAAGAGCAAAATTAGACAAGAAAATTTATACATATTTTTCATTCACTCACTTATATTATATACTCCCAAACAACAAGATGACCCTCACCATCTACTCCACTCCTCACTTTTCTTCTCTACTCCATTAATGACCTTTTCCTTCCATCATTTATAAAACTTCCAATCATAACCTAAAGGCGAATGAGAAGAGAGTGCAACTAAGATCTTAGTGTGGTTTTTTTTTTGGTGTAATCTTTTTGGGTGTGGACTTTTGTTGTACTTTATTCGTGCTTGTTCTTTTATTATTATTATTATTATTATTATTATTGGGCTTTTTAATCTTTTTAACATAGAGAATTATTATGTTACTGCTCGAGGATTATATCGCTGAATTTTATATTTATTTCATGTTGATCTTATTTGATAAATTCTTCCAATTATTAATTGATCTCCATTTTTTTAATATAAATAACTATGTGCTACTTATTATATCAAGTTGTCATTGTAAAATAGTGATTGCTCAGGTGATATTGGTAGTCAATGTCTATAGTACCTTTGGAGAGTTGTGAAATGGAGAGATTACATGTGGTCATGTGGGGCTGTACTAGTAAAAGACAAGTGTACTAAATAAGGTCCACTGAGATAAATTTATCAATTTTTCATAATAAGATTTTTCTGGGTTCAAATTGTTAATAACACATTTTGTTTTAAGTACAATTGTAATCACTTCACTAAACATCTGAACTACCATAGGCACACAATATCACAACACCACATAACAAACCCACCCAAGCTACCACCACGCCGTTGATGATGATCTCCTCATCAGAGGCGACATTGGGTTGCCAAGTTCCCCGCTATCTTGTGCAAATTGGTACCGACTTCTTCTCCATTTCGGCGACTTCAACCTGACACTTCTTGATCACTTGATTGTTGAGCCGGGGCTCAACCTCGTTAGCTACTGCAGCAAGCTCAATGCACCTTCGGCAGTTACGCCTAGTCCTGCTTCTCTCTTTTTTTCCCCTTACGGTCCTTATTTGGTTTTGTAACATTGTAGTGTTTTTGTGATATGGATGCTTGTCATGGTTATTTTGTCACTTGAATCATTCCCTCACCTTGAAACTCTTTTTCTCTTCCCCAATTAACAAAAAGACTTGACCAAGGAGCAGACCTTGTGAATCTAGTGGCTATAATCCCTAATATATACATATATTTTTTCAATTGAAGAAAGAGATAAAGAACCATTTGTAGAACCTGAGGACTGAAAAGAAGAATTACGATAAGCACCAATGTAGAGCTTGAGGACTGAAAAGAAGAATTTCGATGATATTGATAACAAGTAACTGAGTTTAATGTACCAAATCAATGTACAGTATTGAATGATTCCCTAACTATACAAGGAGTCAAGAATGAGAATTAGAAATCTCTAAGAAAACGCTTCAGGTTTAGAATCATCCTCGAACCATCGATCTCAAGGTTTCACCTGTGAGAGACCAAGAGATTGGTATCAAGAACTGGAAGGGAGATAGAGAGAGTTAATAGAATCCTAGTAGAAAGGGAGAAACTTTTACCAATTGTCTGTCTTCCTTTTGTTGTCTCTTCTTCCTTAAGTATTCATGTCTACTCTTTCAATAATTTGTTGGGGATTCTTTGTCTGCAACCTCTGCCTCTCTTTGAACTCTCTAGTTTCTTGTCCACGTGGCTAACTGAATTTTCTAACTGACCCTCACAATTTGTTATGCTGGTCACGTTCAGTAGAGGATGCATAACACCATTGCATTGTGGTGGAGGAAGGAAGGGTTGGTGGTGGAGAGTGGAGAACAACATAGGCTTGGCAAGTGGAGATTTGTTGTTTCTAGTGGCGGAACAGCCCTACTAGTGTTCAACGTTAAGCTTATGCCACTTTTAATTTCAATTTTTTCCACGTTATTACTCTCTGAACCAAAAAAATGAAATAGAGTTAAAAATATTTAATTTTTCCAATTTATTATTTTTTGCCACAAAAAATCACTAATACTAACCATGACATTACACACCTTAACTACTACATTGAACTGCTACTCCAAACATTGGTGGCCACATGTAATCTCTCTATTGCACAATTTTTCAAGAGCACCATAGATATTGACCACCAATATCATCTTAACAATTAACTTGTAAAATTACCATTTTAATCTAAAATAATCATATATTTGATAAAATAATTCCTTTTGAGTCATGTTGACAATGTAAAATCACTACTTAGATCCCAAAAGATTATAATAAGGATCAAGACTAACTAACATTTGAATGGATTTATTAAACAAGATAAATCTTTAAAGGATTAGGAGCAAATCTAAATTCTTTCAAAAGAAAAAAAATTGTCCAGAATATTAATCTTCAGAAGCTAAAAGTGTGTTTCTCCTTTTTTGCATGTATTTCTTCAAGTAGGCTTATATTATATGGTTGTAAATATTTTGCTGCTTTGGTGTTGGAGGTTGAGAGTATTAACGATGCAGCTTTGATAACTGATTGCTTTGTAAAGTAACCCCACCCCTGATTTTACTTAAAAATTTTGACATTATTTTCTTTATGCCTTTTCTCCCTACCCCAGTTCTTAGCGACATGGAGAGTTCTGTCTATAATTTACGGGTCGTTTTAAGGTGGTCCATTAGATATTTTGGTCCTTGTGATGGTCCATTACTTGTAACAATTAGATGAAATTTCAATAGCTTAGATTTAAAGATGTATAGCTATATATAATAATAAAATAAAATAATAATTTTAAAAGTTAATAAATATATTTTTCAAAAGACTAACTACCCCTCATTTTGCTTTAATTTTCCTCACTCCTTTCTACTCCTTCTCAATGCTACTCCACTCTCGTTTTGCTAGCTAATGTGCATTCCACCTGCACACCCTACTACCTTTCCTTTTCCTTTTATTGTCATCACTTCTCCAATGCTGCCACCCTACTTCACATTGGTCACCTACAAATTGAGGATGCTGCTCTCTCTCTCTCTCTCTCTCTCTCTCTCTCTCTCTATTTACTACATCACTGGCAAGCATTACTAGGACTCCAACAAATTAGAGAAGGGAAATAGAGATAGCTGGAGCTGGGTTTGGCCATGGATTTGAGGAGGTGACTGGCAGTGGCGCGGTGCATCGATTGTCTAGTATGTGCTATGTGGGCACCTCATCCTTTGTGCATATCAATAAGCAATGTTTCCATGGTTCACCATGGGAACGTCACAATATAACTCCATCTCTCTAACAAGATACAATCTTTGTGAGAAATAGGTTTGTGAGAGAGAGAAAAAAAAAAAAAACTAAACTTTGCTTATGGGAGATTGGGGAAGGTGGCAGTAGGTTGAGGAATGTTGAAATGGGTATGGGTTAGATTCAATAATGAAAAAAATAGCTCTTCACAATACTGAGGTTTGAGAAAAGAGAGCAGAGAGAGAAGGGTCACATGTTAATTGGTTGAAATGGAAAATTAAAATGTTGAATAAGGTCAAATTGGTCATTTTATAATAGTTTTGGGTGGACCATCACGTGATCCAAAAGAGGCGTCGGACCAATGTAACACAACCCATAATTTACCATTGCAATAATGTAATTGAAAGGAAAAAGTTATCCCATTTGAAAATAGAGAGAGGGAAAATTGATGTATAGATATAATGACAAAGTCTCCATCTCCTCTTCACATTCGTCTATGCTCGTGTGTTTTGAGGCTATTGTTACAAATTGTAGTTCTCTTCATCTCCCATTGCAGGGTGTATTGTGGCTTGGTTTATAAAATTAAAAGCAAAAAGCTATGAACTTAAGCAGTTGCCATCATCTCAATGGATGAACAAATTAAGCTTCTCCCAAGTACACTTCAGCCAAATAGGTAGTGGCTGATCACAACAATGAACCCCCAAATACAAGTCAATAGCCTCAGACACATTCCTATTTATAGAGGATTTGTATTAAAGCCGAAGCAAGTGACTAGGGCAAAAATCACCTCAACAAGTCGACAAAGGAGTGGATGCAAGCAGTACCAAAACCATTAAAAATCATGAGTTTTGGACAAACAACAGAACGGAAGTGTATTGGGTCAAAAAACATAAATTTTGATTTATTATTATGGCTAATGAATGAGATGTGTAAATGTGATTGAAAAAAAATGATGGGTTTGAACAAAATTTAAAAAACCCATCTACCAAGTAAAAGCGAGGGTCCATCATAAACCAAAATATGATAGCCCCATGGTAAAATGCAAGCAAGTTTTAACATGGACCATATATGTTTTGATCCATCATAGACCATTATTTTTTACCTAGTATATGGGATTTTTTAATTATTTATTTAAACCGCCCACTTTTTCAAAATAATGTTTATGGCCGACACCAATAATAAATTAAATAAAACAAGTTAACCACTGAATAATAAAATTAAAAGATATATAAATACTAAATTAAAGAATTATAAATAAATAAACAACATGATAAAAATAAATAATTTATAAGTATGATTAGCTAAGGCGTGCCAAGAAATTATTTGGTGCAAATGGTCTTTACAACTAATACTCTCCAAAGTATGCTATAGAAATAGTTTTATTGGATTACCCATGAAACAATAAAATTTGTATAGAGATTGAGAATGATTTCTTTAGAAAATGTTATTTAAACACCCAAAAGTATTGAAACACCCACTTTAAAATCATTGATGTAATATGATAGATGGAGTGTGTAGGAATTATCGCATCCAATAATTCTAAAATTTGTTCAATGAACACTTTTGAATATTTGAAATAACACCACTCTTCTTTGCGATGGGATTCTTTTAAATTTTGGCCCACTGTGGCCGATTATTAGCACTTTTTTCTAAACATTTTGGTTTCACCCCATAAGCCACTGAAATTGCAATTGTGGCTCAATATAAATATGAGTTTAATTTATATGCACTAAATATATTATTCAATGAAATCATCACATTTGAATATTGTTCAAGTAGTAGATGTAAAACTCAATTACTTTTGCTAATGATATGACAAAATATAATTAGATGATATAAAATCAATGAATGAAAATTTAACTCCATAAATATTATTACGTCTTGCATTTCGAATAAACTTCATTGACGTCAACGAAATTGCAGTTCTAATGCCTTTAGTTTCACCCTATTATTTCATAACCATGATTAAATCACATAAATTTCGTTGATGTGAATACTAAATTAAATCAACAATATTAAATATCATAAATATCAATTTAATACTTATTTATTAATTTGATCCATTTATTATTAATAGATTTTAATTTTCATGCATAGACGATGCAAAAATATACCAAATCAGGATTGTTTGTTGTCATAGTGGATAGTTATCTAGTATGATTTGACACTCTCTTAAAATTCTATTAGTTAATGATGTAAAATTATTTTATATTTTCGGTACAAAGAAATTAAACTCTTATTAATAATCATATTATCTTAATATAATTGCTATTATCTTGTTAAAATAATTTGTGTGATTCGTCGTTTATTAACATAAACTAGTTTGTTACCCATGCAATACACATGATTTTATGCTTAGAAATTGACAGAAAATATATATTAAAAATTGAATTGGATTAGAAAATGTTAATTTTGTATAATTTAATGTGCAAATAATTGAGCAAAACAAATATTTAATGCTGTTACCCATATGATGTACTTGTAAAATACCATGATATTAAAAACATAATAAATTGGAAAAAAATATAATTCACTATTAATAAATTGACCATTATATATTTTGTCATCAGTTTAGCCTAAAGATTTTAATTTTGATATCAATTTGATCATAATAAATTTTTTTCACACCAATTTAATTCAATTTTTTTTTAAATTTTGGTATCAATTCAGTCGTAATATATTTTATTTAGAAATCAATTTAATCATTTCTTTAAAGTGGAGATCCAATAAAATGACTAAATTGATGTCAAAATTAAAATTGTTAGGATCAAATTAAGGATAAAATACATTTTACCTCTTAACTTTAGGTCATGTGTAGTTTACACCCTAACTTTTTAAACGCGTATCGCGATACCTTAAACTTTCCAAATAGTGCAAAACACCCTTTTATTAAGTTGACATATTTTTACTATTAAGTAACTATGTGCATATCATGTACATAATTAAATGGCCAAATACTTTTCATTTCAATTAAATTTTCCAACCTTAAACTCTCTCCACTCAAAAATAGAAAACAATACCCTTTAGATGTTATGGATCAATTTTAATAAAAGGGTATTTTTGTCCTTAGTTGAGGAGGGTTTAAGGTTGAAATTTTGATTAAAATGAATGACATTTTTGTTCATTTAATTATACAGGTGATGTGCATATGACTACTTAACAATAAAAATAAATGTCAACTTAATGAAAGTGGTTGTTTTGTACTATTTGGAAAGTTCATAATATTGCAATGTACATTTTGAAAAGTCAAAGTGTAAATTACACATAATCTAAAATTCAGAAAATAAAATATATTTTACCTTTAAATTAATGTAAATATTTTTATTAGAACCAAATTAAGCTCAAATTGGAAATATTAAGAACAAACATTACTAGTATCTACTAGTATCTACACAAATTATAAAAGTCATATCCTAACTTTACTAGTATCTACACAAATTATAAAAAATTACTTCAGATCTTATTAAATTATATTACATGGACTACATTCCACTTGCCACATTGGCCTTGTTATATTCAAGCTTATTAGGCTTATAAAAAGAATGGCACTAACTAGTTGCAACTCCAGAAATTAAACAATAGGGGTGGGGTTCCTTTGAAATTTCATGACTATTGCAGTATTGCATCTTTACCCATGGAAGAGAACTAGACCGGCCAACCAGTCCAATGATTGAATCAGAAATGAATTCCTAGCGTTAAGCTCAAAAAATTGAGAGAAATCAAAATCGGTAAAACTAAAGAAAAAAATGGACAAACCGAAGGTTTTAAAAGCTTTTTTTTCAAAACTTAAATCCTGATATCTTATGGGAGTTCCAGAGCAAAAATAAAAAAAAATAGAACCAAAGAAGAGCACTAACAAAAATTATTGGGTTGTTATTTTTTTCAGTTTCACTATAAACGTCGTTTGTCCAACAAATATTGTTTTCAAATGCTTTGTGATTGTGTTGTGAGGCTGAGATTAGAGAAATTTTATATGGATTATGTTTATTTTTATAAACCTATGAGTATTTTTTTGTTGATTATGTTAATATTAATGATTTAATATATTTATTTATATTCTAAGTAATCATATGTATATATTTATATATTTTTTTTATTATATTCCAATAAACCCAAAAACCAATTGAATATTTAAACCTCCAAATCAATACCTTGATCGGTTTAATATCATCCAATTTCCCCTTCCTTGCATTTACCTCATTTAACAAGAAGCACGTTGTTCATTCTAACGCAACCTCAATCTAACGATTATCAACGATTAGTCCATCATGGTCCCTACCAAGGGGCCCAACTTAAATTCCGCCCAACTGTTCATAAGTAAAAGGAGTGACTATTAATTGGCACTTCTTTTTTATTCGTTACTATTCTTATTTAATAAATTTATTTATTAATGTTTTAAAAAATCTAGGGAAAATTGTATTTATTTCCTTAAATTACAGTTCATATATATTTTAAACCCTAAACTTAAAAAATGTATAGTTAGAAGCATGAACTTTTTTTAATATGCAAATTGATCATGTTGTTAATTTTTTTTAATCGATTGTTAATAAAAATATCACAAATTTAAGAAAAATTAAGGAATTAAATCACACATTTAGAAAAGCTTTGGAGATCTTGCATATATTCCAAAGTTAATGGGGGCATAGTACACTAGAGCACTTTCAATGCAGGACAAGGTTAGTCCCTCTTCTAACAACAAGCGACAGGGACAAGAGAAGTGCCAACGGAGAAGGGATGAGCGACTCTAAAAGGGACTTGACCCGTGTCCCATTACAAAATAATCCCTCTAAACAGGGACTCTTCTACCACTAATACGACAATGAATAGGATGTTTAGACCCAAGTAGTTAGCAACACTTACAAGGTTCACATGTATGGAATGAGGTACTACCTTGATAATAGGTTCCCATCCTTTGCACCTGAGTCAGTTGGGGATGATGCCTTATGGGACCATGTGCATGCCCTTAATCAAGAGTTGTAGTAGGAGACACAACTTATCCAGCAGCTTTAGGAGTAAGCAGTGGGCCAAGCAGTAGTGGAGAAGGAGCTTAGAGATCCAACAGCTGAAGTTGTCCATGGACCAGCAAAACAGAAAGCCAAGAAAAAAAAGTAAATTCAAGATGATCCAGTAAAAGATCACGCCTGATGTGATGAGGTTCTTTAATTCCTGAGGGTTCCTCATCTGATGGTGATGATGACTCAAAGGTCAGATGACAGACGACGATGTGACGCTAATGAGGAGTACTTCAGCTAAACTTTATTTTTAATTTCTAGCTATTTGGACATTTTTTTTAATATTTTATCGAACTTTGTATTTATTTTTCTTGATACTTTGTTTATTTACTCCATTACTTTGCTTATTCAATAATCATTTCATTATTTACTTATTTCATTTCATTTTAATTGATAATTAAATTATTATATAAATAAAAAAATTGAATAATTGTTAGACAACTAAATAATTTATATAAATTTCTCACATACAGTAATGAATTCAGTCTCTCTCTCTCTCTCTCTCTCTCTCTCTCTCTCTCTCTCTCTCTCTCTCTCTCTCTCTCTCTCTCTCTCTCTCTCTCTATATATATATATATATATATATATATATATCCGAATACCCATCGAAAATAAATGTATATTTAAAATGAGATCCAGAATAAATATTGAAAAACCATCGGTAACCCATTAGTAAAATATAAATAAAATATTTTTTATTTCCAAAACTTGTCGATAATATTAATAATACCCATCGATAATATTATTTCCTGATGACTTCATTGACACTTTTAATTTAATTGTCCAAACTAGTTTTTCAATTTTATCTCATTGGTATACCTATCGGTATTTAGCGGTAGCAAAACCCGTCAATAATGTTCTACCAACAAGCCCAAAATCGATGCCCCATACCTATCAATAATATTGGTCTCTTCCATAGAAGAAAGATGGACACTCTTATTTTTCATTTATTTTTAATGACACAAATAAATTAACATTGATATGGCCCAAAAGAAGGGCTCAATTTACTCTTTCCATTGGAGGTGCTCTTAATTAGACTAAAATCCATTAAAATTTAGGGGTTAAAATACACATGACCTAATTCAAGGGTGGAGTGAAATTTTTCCAAATGTCTATCCTTTATATTTTTTAGTTAATTAAATGAATAAAAATGTTTATTCTAAAACTTTTTTCAAAATATAATACATTGAAGATTTAAGTAAAAAATAAATAAAATAATTTAGATGCCATATATATTTGTCATCAGGTTAAAGTAGTTTAGAGTCTAAATTAATTCTTTTTTTCATATATTTGAAAATTTTGATAGCCTCCTAATTTGATCAATAAAAATATTTAATTCATGAAAGTCTTTTTATTTTGTAATCACTCTGGATTTTAAAATTTTAATTATATTTTTTGGGACTATTAAGTATTTGTATTTAAACCATAAGGTCCAGTATAATGATAACTAATTGGCCTCCTTAAGCATTTATTCAGGTGTTCAATTCATAGTGGTATGTGTATGGAGGGAATTTTGTTGTTAGAGACAAGATCCATATCTGAGCTTTACACTTGGAGGATTAGTCATTGCTTTCAACAAAAGATACCCTAGGTTCATGAAAAAGTATTTGAATTTATAAATTTACTTATTTCTCATAAATTGAAACTTAAAGTATCAAATTAACATGATTTCAAGTGTTTTAAAATAATCTCGAAAAATATGATAAATTTATATATTAAGTTACTAAAAATATATTCTTTTTAATTCAAAATTTGGCATATAAATAAAATTTTGTTGAATTTTTTTCTCATGTTTTTAAATAAATATAAAAATATTACATCTTAAAAAATATAAAGATAGTATAAATGAATATCTGCTATTATATTTTATATCATTAATATCTAATTTTAATGAAATTTATATACTTAAGCATCAAAATTATATTACTTGATTCAATAAATAGATTGATAAAATTCAATTGAATAATCGTTTTGTATCGTTTAATTAATTTTATCAACCTAACTTTTTAATTGAAAACTTTTACTAAGCAGATAAAGTTTATGTAATTTAATAAAATCTTAAAACGATTTGAAACTTAATCTTCTTTGACGTATAATATTCTTTTAAAATACAAATAAATATTAACTATATCTTATAACTTTATTAATATCTAACTTTTCTACAATTTATATACTTAATTATTAAGATAATATCACATGATTTAATAAAAGATAGATAAATTTTGATATATGAAAAATGATTAAATGAATTAAGTATATGAGACTTATTTTGATAATATGGATTTCACTCTTTAGAAAAACTAAATCCACTAGTGGAATATCTTTGTACACCAATAAAATCCATTAGTGGATTTCTTCTCATTTAATAATATCTAGGGCAAATAACACAAAACCTTTTGAGATTTGCCAAAATAGCACCTAACTATATTTATTTTTTATTTTGAGAAAAAAATGCACTCCATCCTATTATGAAAATATTGGAAAATTAATTTTGATATGGGTTTGATTAAGCTTAATACGAGAAATTAAAATGGGATTTTTGGAAAAATTACAATTAGTGTAAGAACAAAAATGAAATCCACTAGAAGTGGATTATGCTCCCAAAAATTTAAAAAAAAAAAAAAAAACACACACACACACATATGCACACACAATAGTACATAATCCACTACCAGCGAATATATTCCCCCTCACTTCAATTCAGGCAAGTCAAGCCTTCACTACGAGGACATGAAGCAAATTATGCACGTGAATGATAGAAACTTAATCTCACTACACCCTTAATACATCTATATAAATATGGTTACCTTATCACTCATTATACAAATTAATTTATAACTTTAATAATATTTATTTTTTCCTGAAATTCACAATAATTATTTACAAATAAAAAATAAATAAAAGTAAACGAACAAATTTAAGAAAAATTTAATTTTGACTTAATAGTTATTGGCTACAACAAAGTATCTTCTTGCAATGGACTCAAACCACGTAATTCTTATACAAAATAAATGTGTGTTAGATTAATTTTATTAAAAAAAGGAAATAAAAATTTACTTTTGTACAAGGTTTAGGGATAGCATTGACTATATAATAAACCTTTACACTGTTATGAAACTTGAGGATGATAAATTATACATCAACATCACAAGTGTTACGTGGATAAAAAACATTTATTATTTATTTTTCTTTCACTAACACAAAGGAATTCTAAGAGGAGAATTATACTCTACATAAAGGAACCAATCACATTTTTTTTAATTGAGTCCCAGACCCAACATGATTTTGACTCAAAATAAAATAAAAAGAAATCTTGTTGCAATTGAAAACCAAGCAAAGATGACAGACAATGGTAATTTAAAAAACAAACAAAACTAACATAAGACTAAGCTAAAAATAAACAAAAGAAAACTCACGTAAGATAAGAAGAAGAAGAAGAAGAAGAAATGAAAATAGGCCGAAACAAAAATAAAAGGAAAACGTAAACATATACACTCCTAAGCACTTTACCTATTTTAATACTAAACTAAGTTTAAAAGGAAGAGAAGGGTTTGCTTGGTGAGAAACAGGCGAAAGGAAGAGTTTTGCGGTTCGGGCAAGGCGGAGTAGCAGCTACACGATGGCGCTTCTGAATGGCAATGCTAAGCACGATGGAACGCACAGTTCAAGCTAGGCACGAGGTCGACGTAGGGAGATGGTGGTGTGTGAAAAGGAAGATGAAGGTCGAGGTGGTTGCGCTTATTAAATGGTGATAGTTGTGATGAAGGCAATGGTAATGAAAGGAGATTAGAGGGAGGATGTTTGCGTTGGAGCATGGGCCTGAGTGAGTGATGGTGAGTTGGTTTTTGTGGCTGGTCAAATATGAAGGGTCACCATGGCTTAATAGGAAGCTTGGATGGAGGCGAAAGTTGCAGTGTGAGGAAAAGAGATGATGATGGGTGAAGGTGAAGATGGTGATGGTGATGGGTTGATCGTGGTGAGAATTGGGCCGCCTCTATTGAGTTTGTCCTTTGATTATGATTGGCCTATTTATCCTTGATTGCAATCGAATTTTCCTTTAATTTCATATTGTTTTGATTTGATTTGATTTTGTTGCAACAGGTTAGGGATTTTCGATTTTGATTTTCATTGTGATTGTTTGATTTTTCCTTGATTTCTTAATTGATTCCCAACAATTTTTTTTTTTGGTTCATATCTATTTTTTAAGTAAAAAATAAGCAAATAACAAATATTTGACGGGCTGGAGACTCAAACTAAAAAGTATTGGCCTAAACACATTTTATATATATATATAAGAGTCCTTGAACAAAATATGGTGTTCGCAGTATATATTAGAGGGGTGGTAGCCTTCAACTTGGTGCGACTAAGAGTCCATCATATATATTAGAGAAATTCTTGTTGCATGACACAACTCTAACACACCACAATTAGGCACATTTACAATAAATAAGCAAGTCGCTTATCTATTATTCTCAATAGATAAGCATTTACACTTATATATATATATATATATATATAAAAGAGTACAAATATGGTGTTCACAATATATATTAGAGGTGTGGTAGCCTTCAACTTGGAGCGGCTGAGAGTCCATCATATATATTAGAGAAATTCTTGTTGCATGACACAACTCTAACACACCACAATTAGGCATATTTACAATAAATAAGTAAGTCGCTTATCTATTATTCTTAGCGGCTCTTTTGTGAGTGTGATTGCATTTATCTGCTACGTACCAATATTATTGAATCATATGTTTTATTTTCAAAATAAAATATATTTTTAGTTTATAATTTATAATTAAATATTAAGCACTTATTTATACCCAATTTTGAAGAATTTTTCTAACTCTAACCACCCTAGCCAAGTCGAAATTGCATTATCAGTTTTTAAGAAAAGACACACGAACAGTTCTATTAAATAATATTACTGCCCTTCAAATATATATAGAGCACCAAAGATGGATCCTCCATATTATCGAAATTAAGGATTTGTGTTTTGCTTTCTCTTACTTTAGCTGGGATTTAAGGGCTTTTTCTTCAATTCTTGTCATTTTAACTTCTTAGTTTCATATCTTCCCCATAATCATGACCACCCATTTTGTGGTTCAGCACAATCCTTGGAGTTATAACATTGTTATAGTGGGTTCCAATCCAACAGCTGGATCACAACCTCAAGTTAAAGTAAGGGACCATCACCTATTTCGAGACAACTATGCTTCTTCATCACTCTTTTCCGATCAGCTTCATCTGTTTGAAAGTATAGATCCATGAAATATGAGGGATTGGACATGAATACACTTATATCTCCTCACTACCTATGAGCGGGTTGTTATATCTTTGACTTATATATATAAAAAAATATTTTTCTCTGTAACATATATATCAAGAATAAATACTTCACAATAGAAAGTTGCTTACCTAAAAACCACCTTAATAAATTTAGGATCTTAACCAATATGAGGGCGAATATATAATGATTAAAACTATCATTGCTCTACGTAAATATAACATTAATAAACTTTCAAATTAGAGTACCAAGAAGATACGTACAAATATCTAATAAATGCTTATAGGTAATAACTTCCAATTCAACTACCACAAGATAATCAAATAAATGAAATAGTATATAACATTACATGAGATATATAGTAGTGAAGGTAAGCCGTAACAAAAGAACTCATGAAAAATATTCTATGTGATTTAAGACACCACAAAGTGATTGTAGCATCATGGTGAAACCAAGCTTTCATAGTGAATATGCACATGTTTATATGGCCGCTCTACACCAGTGAAAAGAAACTTTAATCGGCTATAAAGTCATACAAAACTAATCTCCTCAAATCCTTATTAATTATTCCTAAAACGGGCCATTTTCCCAAATGCACAACGGGGTGAAAAGGTTCAATGTAAAGCTGAAGTTCCCTATGATGGACGATACCAATTAGTCCAAGAGTGTTGTACACCATACTCTTTCATTAGCCATACGACCAACTAGATGATTTCATATCTTTAAAACAAATAGAAGACAATTCCTAATGACAGCCAACATAGGAAAGAACCAATCGTTTCTATCATTCCTATCAAGGAGAAAAAGTTCACCGTAGTCTCCTTTCCAAAGTCAAAGGAAACAATCACATTATCCCTATTCAACCAATTGAGAGCACCATGTACAAATTTCCCTAACTCCCTATGAGTGTCGGGCCAATGATGGGGGGCATCCTCAATGGTTGTCCAATAATTTGCACCAAAGGTATAAACTTTGGTCACATGTTCATGTATGATCCCACCAATAGCCACATAAGCCTTGTACTTGTCATGCTCATAATCATAGCCAAACCCATAAGCTTCGATAGTTTAGGGTGGATTATGATATATAGTTGGTGACTTTTTGGATCTCAATCTGGTAGAAGGTTCCACAATCTAACACATAAGTGGTCAAAATCAAACAAACACACTAACCCATTAATGAGCCAAGAATTTTAAACCTACCACATCTTTAAGTAAATCACCTTAGCTTGGGTGCATGTATGCGAGTAGTGGCCCATTGGCAAGGATACAAATTCACAATGAAATGAATTATGGATGTTAAAGATGACCAATCGTTGTAGCTCAATGTTTCATCTGTAATTAAACATTGAAATTGGTCTTTGGCAAATTGGGGTTGGAAGATTAGAGTTTTCCATGATTTGAACACACTTCTAAATTGTAAAGGGATCTCACTGGAAGCCTCACTAAGATTTCGATGATGACCTCATCTTGTAAGGTCTAGAAGGTCGACAATGGCCTCTCCATGGTGGTTCAAGCATTTGGTTTAGTCCACCAAACGATGTCACATAGGCCATCATCCATCTCAACCTCATTATCAATCCCGTCCTCATCATCATGCAATATATTGTATAATTGAGATTTTGTGTAGAAATTGATTATGGTCATACAAACATTCTTATTTTTAAGCATATAACGAAAACCATAAATAGACACAAAAATAATGCTGATCCATTTCAAATCCATGTTGGAGAAAACAAAAAGAATAAATAAAACACAAAATAGATATAGTGATGGGCAGAAGACACTTGAGGTATTTGCTCTATTAGAAAGATGTATGAAGATGTATGAAAGAAGGAAGGTGAGTATAAGTTAGAAGAAAAGGAAAAGATTAATAGTAGATAGAGGGAGAGGGAAAGGGCTAAAAAGATAAATGGAAAATAAGATGAAGGAGGAAAGGCAAAGTTGGTGGTATGGGTAATTTTTCTATATCAATTGCATGTTTGAATTTAAAGTTACATTTACTGATTTAATACTATGCATAAATAGTGGTTAGAATATGGCATTGCAATAAGCCCATAACCCATTATTCTCTGGCTTATAGGATTTTGTCATTTATTGCAATTTATGACTACGCGGTGATAGTGAGATGTATGGCTAGGCTAAAACAGATTTCTGCATAGTGAATATTTCAAATGTGTTCAAGTTGTAAGAAGATTTATTTATCAACATCCATCAACATTTCATTGGCGAGAATACATAATTGTTGGAATCCTCCACGTGTGCAAGTTTCAATTAATCATTCCTGTTGAATAGTGCTAAAATAACTAGATTTAAATCATATATATTCTTTATAAAAATGACCAAATAAAATTCTGGTTCATGTTGGTAAGTGGTCAAAATATGTTGGTGATTTATGTTCAAAATGTTGATAAGTAATTCAAATGCTGGTAAATTTTCAGTTTTGGAAATACTTAAAAGGGAATGACTTTTCTTAGGAAATTAAGATTAAGGACTACGGTAGAAGACTGATAAGCCATTTATATTGATGAATTGGTCCTCTACAACAATCCAAGATGTGCAAAATGAATAAAAATGACTAAATAAAATTCTGGTGCATGTTGGTAAGTGGTCAAACTATGTTGGTGATTCATGTTCAAAATGTTGGTAAGTAATCCAAATGTTGGTAAATTTTCAATTTTGGAAATACCTGAAAGGAGATGACTTTTCTTGGGAAATTGAGATTAAGGATTATGGTAAAGGACTTAGGGTCCCTTTGGATTGATGGATTGGTCATCAACATAACATGGAAGTAGTGCCCAAGGACTTATGCACTCTAAAGGTCATTTATTTAGCCTCATTCACATCCAATTTGTACTCCAATATTAAAATGATGAAAAATATTTTTTTTAATCCGTTCTTATACAATATGGTAAACGATTGACATATGTTACTGATTCCTTATAAAATTGTTGGTGAGTTCTTAAAAATTTTATTTTATTTCTTATACATGTTGGTAATAGCTGATATGCTGGTGATTCCAACACACATTGTTGGTGATTTTTACAAGATGTTGGTATCTTATCGCATTTTTTATATTAATGCTATACAGCTTTTAAGTTCAATTTGCTAAATCTTTGTTGTTAAAGTCAATAGCTATCACTTAAATAGATATTTTAATATGCAACTCCTAACATAACAATTTACTAGCTAAAATGCAACATTTCTCTTTATAGACAATCCATAACCAATGACATTTAGAGAGCTCCTGTTTTGGAATACAAGATTTTCTTAATTTAACTCTATCAACAAGGCAATAGTGTTCCAAGTACAATACAAGATGGAATATTGAATACAACCATTGACTATTTCATGTTAAAGACTTATACTACATAATTCTCTACACATCTATGAATTATATAATGAAATTACATTAATACTAAGAAGTTTGCACATCCTTATCCCCTGCAACACGTGGGTGCCAAGAGGAAGAAGTCACCCATTATGAAGTCAATCTGATTATCTACCCTATAAATAGCAACTTTATGCCTATCGTAATCAAGCTTGAGTGGATTAATATCAATTGCAATGACATGTGACACCTAATATCAAATGGTTCATTGCCAAGTTCAGAGATCAATAATCATTTTCAAAGAAGAAGAAAATTCTAGAAGAAGATATAATATTGAACCAAAATTACAATATTATGCATTTATGCATATATAGTTGAAAATTTAACCCGGATACCATTTTTTATTGGAACTACACCAAGGATCCAACCTGAATCACATGAAACTCTTTCTTTATCTAGCTCCATCACATGAAACTCTTTTTTTCTATGCCTTTGTCTTCCTTTCACTTTCCTTCCCCTTTTGGACACATGTGGATCAGACTCAAGATCCAATCCAGGCATATCAGTAACCATGTTGTCTAACCATTTATGATTAATATCTAATGGTGCTTGGATGCCTCTTTCATCATAACTGTAAAGCATAACAATTGTTAGGAAAGTAAGTCAAATATAAAAAAGACAAAAGCCAGTTGACACATGCATTTTCACTTTTCAGATCATTATTCTTGTTAGAGATGTAACCCATTCATGGGCCTCTACTTAAGCTTATGCCTTTGGAAGATTTTATCCATGACATTGTATTAGAGCCTCTCTAGCAAACTTGTTAGTATTTTGACAATTGTCATACCTAATCTTCTAGTAAAAGTAAATTTAAGTCACTTTAAGTGAACATGTGCCTGCTTTGTTCAAGATTAGCCTTCATAAACTTTCACATAACAACTCAAACTTTCAAGAAAGTTAATCCTTTACAAATCTTACTCTTCTAGTTAGTTTTAAAATAGAAAGCCTTTGTCAGCTCTACATATTGTATTTTATATTAAAAATCTAAGAAAAGTTAGTCCTATTAGGGATATTTAGAAGACAAAAGGTATGTGGTTCAGGATTATATTGTTATTTGGAAGCCACAAACCTTGTCTACACCAATTTGTTTCTAGTTTAATGTTGCAATCAGGAAAAACTCTTGTACAAATAAATTTTCCCAGGTGCCTTGATAACAGTCGACAGAGAAGCATTTCTTTAATTTATGCTTAAGCAAAAATTGAAGTACCTAATTATAGCAATGCTTAGCAACTCCAATGCTAGTTGAATACTCATTGCGTTTCTTTCTTTCTAACTTTTTCAATCAAGGTTTCATCAGGTGCTTTAGTGTTATTTTGTGTTCCGTCTCCTTTTGCCTTTAGAGCTTCACCATCATCCGATTCAATAGACCTACCAATTGCTATATGCTCCATCCCTGGGGGTTCATTATTTCTTGAACAAAACTACCTGGAAATGAACCAAGGAAGCTTGCAAGACTCGTAATTTGATGACAAATAATAAGCTAGACTTGTAAGCTAATGAGCATTCATATCCAAGTAAGCCGAGTCCAAGCATTGCAATGCACAATCAGAACTCAATGCCACGAGCAACTACATGAGACATTCCCATTAGATGCAAATCATTTACAAATACATTTGCTTAGGTTAACATAATTAGTTGTAAGCCTACCTTTTTGGCTGTGTGAAAGGAAAGAAGGAGACCCAATTCACTCATCTATTTGGTAAGTTCCAAATCCTAAGGTTAAGAAGATTAGATCTGACGACTTACCTCTTCAATATGGAATCTCTTGCACTCAAATATCTCCATGATCCTGAAAAAACACAACCACATTGCCACACACACAAATTCTTGTTCTTGAAGCACCTTTAAACACAATGAGTGGACAATCCATCATAACTAACAGAAGCTTGAAAATAAAGTCAAGGCTAAAAACGTTTGTAAATATCCTACCAAGGACAATAAATCATTAACTAACCTTCACTTGTTCTGAGGATTTAAACTTCTAATTTTTATGTTAATAGAGTCAATCATATTTTTTCAGCTAAAGTATACAGGTAGATGCCACACACCTAAAGTAGGGATCTATGGTTACTTTACCTTTTCTGCTTTAACATATCATTCAATGTAGGAGTTCGATTGTGAGGGCCTACCATTCACTTTCTCGGCAATGTTTTTGCTTGCCCAGCTATGGTGGAAGGTGGGTTCTCCATGGCATCAACTTCCTTATCCGAATCCACATGACTGTTAGCACCAACTCTTCGCTTTCTCCCATACATTTTCAATTGGTCATTACTTGTGAAGGGTGGTTTATCTTGTGCCTTAATTGCATCAACTAGACCTCTAACATCAATGGTCAGGACTAATAGTTATCAATGCCATTGATAGAACAATAAGATGAATGATTATATACTTATTTATTATGTATATTAAAAGAAAAAATATAGACCTAGGAGTTTATCCTCAACGGTATCCAGATCCTTTAATTGGTTGTCAGGAATATCTATGGTTGGGGTACCAATTAAATGGGTAGTATCACCTTCATGCAGACATGGGGCAATAAACAATCAACTTTTGCAGCTTTAAGCACATGCGCCCTGTTCATTTCTGTCATCCAACACCCACTAGACTAGGAGCTCACGATGGAATGTGGTTATATTCAACTACAATGATTGTTAACGTTTAAGTAGTTATTAGTACAAGTTGAGAATTATGGTTCAAATTGAAAATTTGAAAAGAAGACTTACCCTAGTCCACACGGCATAGTAAGTCCCTCATCATATCTAGTGACACCATCCCACATCTCCATATATTTGATTGTTTAAATTCACAGTCATTGCTTATGATTAAGGAACACACAATAACGGATATGTAAGAACAATTATTCCCATGTTAAGGGTACAAGTATATTTTAATTAATAAACCAATTAGCCCTTACCTCCCCCCTCTTGTTGTGGCAAAGGCTCAGACCAGCTCCAACTTCACTTGGTTCTGCGTTAATGTTTAGTCTAATAACAGGATAGCTCCTAAAACCGAATAACCTACAAGGACAAAGTACATTTTCAGGGTGACCAAAATTTGACAAGTTAAATGGACAAATTTAAAAAGGTCATTAACTTGTCTAAATCTAAAAATAGTACCACAAACTTGTAAAGAGCGGTGATGGGAAGAGGCTTCATGATGGAGGCAGAGGTTGTCACGCCGTGGTGGCTCCTTTGCTGTCTCAGGAATGTTGTTGCTCTCCTCGACGATGGCGGATGCCGTTCATGGCCAACTCAGATAGGATGGAAGATGAACGACGATGAGTGGCAGATAGAGTTCATGGGGTTCTACTAAGACTGTGTGATGGTAGCGTCGCGAGCCTACGGTGAAGAAGAAGATCAATGTGTGAGAGAGGGTGTCGGTTTGCAAGGCTCTGATGGCAAGAGGGAGTGGTGGTGTGCAATGGTGGCATGTTGAGCTTAGGATGAAAGGCCACTTAGTGAGGGTTGATGGAGGAGAGACCTCTCCTTGTTTGAGGGAGGGAGAGAGTGCAGAGGAAGGGTTGGGGTTTGGGGGGAATGCACGGTGAGAGGGAGTGGTGGTGTGTGATGGTGGCGTTAGTGAAGGTTGTGCCGCTGAGTAAGGGTTGTCATTGAGTGAGGATTGTTTGAGAGAGGGAGAGAGTGACAGAGAGAGTGAGGGAAGGGGTGGGGATGAGGGGGAATGTGCGGGTTTCATTTCAGAGAGGCGAAGGGTGATTTTTTTCAATTTTTTCACCTTACTCCACCGTGCGCCCTCCTTGCTATACGTCTACAATAGTGGCTCCCTAAACGTAGCGTATGCGTCCACGTATGCGTCATATTTGTGCGTTAGAGTATCGTTTCTCAAATCCCTATATTACTAGCTAAGGATTTAGGCTACTTTAAAATCTTATCTTGTAATTAAAATCGTGCACGTGGGAAATTTGAAGGGTGCTGGCCGAATTTACTACATGTGTGCACGTAAAATTGTGTAATTTTTCAGGTATGTATACATATATTGCAATATGGGGACATTTTAGAAACTTCACACGTGCATAAATTAATTTAATTATAAAATTCATTATTTTAGTTTTTTATTTCTTTAATTATATTTTACCTTCCAATATTTTATTTTAGTTTATTTACTCTGTCTCCTCCTTTATTTTACACGTAAAGTACTCTTTTTGTTTGTCTTAATTTTTCTTCTAGTAATCCTTTTGTTGACTTTTAAAATTTTTCTGTTGACCTTGGTCAGCAATAAATCTTGTGGATTGACTGCCCCTATGGGTCAAGCTCAATCATTCAGTACAATAAATGAGTTATAATATTATGTTTCTTAAAATATCCTTGATATTTTTCTAAACTGAAAAAAAGCTACCATCGCCTCCCTTTCAATATTACATACCATATAAACATAAAATACCCTGTAAATACCCCATAACAATGATGTAATCTTTATCTGTAGATCCAAGACTTCTTGATTAAAACAAAATTTTAATTAACTAAATTTTTTATGCATTATATAATTAATTAAATTATTTTAAGTTAAAATAATTAATTTAAATTAGTTATAATTTTTTAAATTAATTATTTAAAATAAAATATAACTTTTTGTCAAACCATATTTCTCGAGAATTGAATTTTCATGTCTTTAATTATAATTTTATAAGAAAAAGTACTTATATATTTGCCAAAACAATTTAATAATTTCCGATTATTATAAAAATACTTTTACAATTATATTCATACATAAAATAAAATTCTGCTTCTACATGTAATTCTTCTTCTAAAAAATATTTCTCAGAGAAACTTAACCAAATGGTCGATATTATTTTTCTGTAATTACCAAAGCTTTCAAAGTGTTCTCTTTCAAAATGTAATATTAGTCTCACCTTGATCGGTTATTCTCTTCTCTGAGAATGGAATCACTAAGTAGTTGTGTAAAAAGATTAATAACTTCATCCTTTTAATTGATCAATTGCGAATCCTGAATTTCATCACCTATCAGTTTTCGGGAGGGACAGGCACAGGCAGGCTAGGCAGTGTTTGCCTTATTATGTGTGACTGTGCATGCACTGATGATAATTGTGTACGAAACAGTGATATTAAAAGAGTAACACTTAATCAGTTCCTAGTTTCATTACACGTAGTTAATTTTGACATTACTGAAATCAAGCATAAAAAAAAAAAAAAAATTGATAAAATGCACTTGTCTCCTTAAGGTATTAAGAAATGACACACTATCCTTATTTATTTAAAAAAGCTACACTCTACTCCTTTTTCATTAAGGGACTGTGTTTAGTGTATTCTTTTTCATGATATGAGTTTTATAAATTAGGTTTAATTAATCTGTAAGTTTCTATAGTTTTACTCAATTTTCAATTAGATTTTTAGAATTTAAAAGTTAGTAAATGAGTTCATGTATTATATAAATTTTTTTAATTAGATCTCTGTTCCTATTAAACATTACAAAAATATTAAATTAAACAAAATATTCCTAAAATATTTTTAACTATAATTTTAGATTAAAAAAAAAATTCCTCCTCCCCCCTCACCATCACTATTGTTATTCTTCAATCTTCATCGTCATCATCCATCATCACCACTACCTTATTCATCATCCATCATCATCACCATCCCAAATAATTTTAGTTTTTTATTTTTATTTTTTGAAAAAAAAAACTCACGGTGGGGTGAAACCACTATAATTTCTTTTTCTTTTAGGTGTTGGAGCTTCCCTCCTTTTTCTAACACTTCTCTTGCTCAACACTTCCCTCAATCTTGGTGGTTCCAACACCACCAACTTCATTTCCTTCTTGGACCTTTCCCTTGATAACCCACCCATTTTCGTCTTCCTCCTCTTCTGTGAGGAATGATTCTTATTGTTCTCTCAGAGAAGCTTGAAGAAGAAATTATTGGGGAAATCTTTGAAGGGTTTGGAGAAGACCTAATTGGGGTATTTGAGTGTAGATCATGATAATGCAAGCTTGCATGGTGAAGATAAATGGTTTCTACAGAAAACCTTTGCTAGGAATGGTTCATTGGTCACTGAGAATGGTAACATCTCGGTACTAATAATGGGGTTGTGAAAGATATGGGATTTTTGGGAGAACAAAGGAGAATTGATGCAAATGCAAGTATTTCCTGGTGAAGTAAAAGTAATGAGTTGCATAATGGTAATGTAACTGTCACTGATCATGGATCACAAGATGAGAAAATGGAGGCAAGTTTTCATAGGAATTGTAACATCTTTGATGGTAAGTGGGTAAGGGATTGTGAAACTTCAATATTGAGAGTTTGAGAGAGAGAGAGAGAGAGAAAGAGAACTCAAAGAAGAGGAAATTCATGGAATGCCTTTGAGAGTATTGATTACAAGAAAGAAAATAACAGAAACAGAACTAGACTTCTTTTGGACAATAATTTGTTATTTATACAACATGAATAACTAACTGAAAATGACAAAATAGAAGTTGTTAAACTAAGTTGGTGACTCTTCAATGAATGGTGAGACCCTCCCCAAGCTGGCCTATGTAAGTCTGGAAGGCCAAGCTTGGACACCATGGAATTGAAGGGACCTAACTAAACATTTTGTGAAATGTCAATTGTTTGTGCCTTGGTGTTGATAGGCAATAAGTCAATAAGTCCTATTTGAATCTTCTCTCGAACGGTATGCAGTCCATTTCAATGTGTTTAGTTCTTTCATGGAAGACAAGATTTGTTGCTATGTGGATGACAGATTTGTTGTCAGAAAATAGGAGTTGGAGTTGTTGGAGATAGATGCAGATCATCTAATAAGTATTTGAGCCATTATACTTCACAAGAAGCATGTGCTAATGCCTTATATTCATCTTCAGAGGAACTTTGGGCAATAGTTTGTTGTTTGTTGCTTTTCCATGAAATGAGGCTTTTCCATGAAATGAGTGCACTTCCAAGGAAGAAGCAGAATCTTGAGACGGATCTTCTTGTGTCAAGACATGAGCCCAAGTTGGAATTGCTGAATCTAGAAGGCGAAGGTCAGATGTTGAAGGAAAGAAGAGGCCTTTAGCAAGGGCTGATTTAATGTATTTGAGGACTCAATGTGCAGCTTGTTCATGTTCAGTCATTGGGGCTCTAGCAAGGTCCTGGCTTAGTTGGCTAATGGCAAAAGCAATATCAGGCCTAGTGTTGGTGAGATATACTAAGAGACCTTCATCTTGGATTAACTCTAAAGCATATTTTTGTTGGAACAAAGTTATTCCTTCTTTGAGCGAGCAATTTCCATTCCTAGAAAAAATTTCAGATCCCCCAAGTCCTTGATTTTGAACAAAGCATCTAGTTTTTGCTTGACAAATTTAATCGTCATATCATTTCAGTGAGGATGAGGTCATCAACATAAACTAGAGTTGCTGTGAATTTTGAATTATGCTTCTTTACAAAGAGAGAGTTCGACCTTGGATTGAACATATTTTCATTGCAACATACTTGAGTTAATTTGTGATTCCATTTGTCTACTGGCCTACTTAAGACCATAGAGATCTTTATAGTTTGTAGACTTTTCCTAGAGGAACATCGCTAGGCCAGGTGGAGGTGTCATGTAGACTTCTTCATAGAGATCTCCATGTAAAAAGGCTGTGTTAACATCAAGTTGTTTAAGTTGCCATTGTTGGCGGCGCTAAAGCTAGGAGCACCCTTATTGTTATCACTTTTGCCATAGGACTAAAGGTTTCTGTGTAGTCAACCTGTTTGAGTAAACCCTTTGGAAACTAATCTTGCCTCGTACCTCTCAACTGAACCATTTGGGTTATATTTGATTTTATAAACCCATTTGTAGCCAACTACTTGTTTCCTTTCGGCAAATGTATGAGAATCCAAGTTTTATTTTCTTCTAGAGCTTTCAACTCATTCTCTATAGCTTGCACCAGGAATCATGAGTCACGGCCTATTTAAAGGTTGCAGGTTCTTTTTGGGTGGCAATGGCTAGGGAGAAGGATTTGTATTTGGGTGTAAGGTTGTCATAACACACAACTTGTGAGGGATAAGTAATTTTGGAAGAGATTGGAAGTTGATTGATGGTGTTAAGACCAATGATAGTTCTAGAGATACAAAGGTGGATTTCTGATTCGAGTTGATTTTCTCACTAGTGCTCCTGGACTAAGTAGGTTGTGATTGTTGGGGAGAATTTATGTCATGTGTAACTGTGATTGGTGTAGGATGTGAGTTCAGATGTGTGAATTTGTGGTAAGTCAAGGTGTGTTGATGTTGTGTCGTGTTTGAGGGAGTGTTTTGTGAATTAGAGATTGATTATGATGAATCAGGGGCCCTGAATAAGGTATTTCAGTATTTGTGGTGTTGTGTGTACGCCCAATTTATCTGTTAGAGTACAAATGACCAAAATGCCCTGAGGTCATTTCTACCGAAATTAAAGGACAGTTGCCAACCCTCGAATGGGTCAACTCGATGTTTGAAGGGGATTATGCTGTTATGAATGATATAGAGAGGAAACCTCGTTTTCTAAACTTCGGCTCAAAATGACCAAAATACCCTCCTGTCTACACGGGTAAAAGATGCCGTTTGAGCCCAGAACTTCCAGGAAGTTTAGAATGATGTTTATGAGCAATGTTTGATGTTTAGTTGAACAGGAAGGTCCCTGGAGTTTAGTGCAAAATTACCATTTTGCCCCTAGAACAGTGTACAGTGCGCCTAATGAAGCAATTAGCAGAACCTAAGCAATATTAGGCTCTAATCGAAGATTAATTTATTTCGATAATTAATCTAGAGTCAAAATGATTTATTAAGGTTAATTAGAACCTAAGATTGCTTAGATAAACTCTAATTGTATTCTTTAAATTCAAGATTTCTAGTCATGGAATCTTGAATAGTGTTTTCTCTCTCTTTCCTTAAATTAAGGAATTGAGCCATACCTCATTTGACCAAAAGAATTATTTTAAATTACTAATCTAATAAGATCACCCTCCTAATCAAGTCTTGAACCACCTCAATTAACCATTTTCTCACCTAAACGCTTGCTTACAAACTCCTAATCAAAAAGCCTAATCATAGAAACACTTAAACACATCCTTAAACCACAATTACATGAACAAAAATCCCTTCCCCTTGGCTGATGAGGAGGCCGAAAATCTGTCCCCAAAATGGTGCCACATGTTGAGTTGTGATGCACTCCAAGCCCATGCTTTAGGCCATACCTTGCCCATGCTTCCAACCATGCTTGCCATGCCTAAACCCATGCTTTTGTAAGAGATATTTCCTCCCTCCTCCTCTCCAAAATGGCGCCGGCCTCCCCCCTTGGAAGCCTCAATGTTGAAAATTCCTATAAATACCAAGCCTTGATGAACCTTGTCACACTTTGGTTCACTTGGTAAGTTCACACTTCTTGCAAATTCTCTCATTCCTCTCAAATTCCCTCAACTTGGCTGATTTCTTCCTCAAGACTCCAAAAGGATTTCCTTCTCCTTCCATCTAGAAAACAAAGCTTTCTTACATCTCTTCAAGACTTCTTAAGGTAGGGGTTAAGTTTTGATGATTTTTGTTTGTGTTCTTCAAGAAAGTTCTAGTTTTTCTCTTGGTTTTCAAACTCCTTTTCCTTCCTCTTTCTTTTCGGCCAAGAGGCCTTCTTACAAAAAGAATGTGAGCTTGATGATGAGGTTTCAAGATAATGATTTGTTGTTGTCATGTGAGAAACCTCTAAAGCTTGAAACAACTTGGTCTTGGACCATACATGCTTGGATTTCCTTTCTTTTCTTGGCTTAAGTTTCGGTTTTTCCTCTTCCTCTTTCCTTTAAGGATTTTCAGTTTTTCTTCTATGGATTTGAACAAAGTTTGTAAAATATGTCTAGTAGATCACGAAAGTTTTGTTAAGAAAGTTAATCTCATGATTTCAAAGAGCTCTAGGCTTACCCTTGCCAACCTTAAAGTTGGTCGGCCGTTCTAGAATCCACGCTAGATTGAAGCCTATGAGCAATAAAATAAAGAATATGACTTAGTTCTTGTAGTTTTGTTTAGACAAAGTGATGAACTTTGGGTCCATTTCCTTAAGCTTGATGGTGAGTTCAAACCTTAAGATTTCTCTTGAAGTCTAGGTGCTAAGAACTCTAAAGCTTGCCTTATGATGCATAATGGGTTGAGGTTTATGTTCCTCTAAAAGTCTTGCAAGAGCTCTAGCTAAGACAAAAACAAGATGCATTCATGTTTAAATTTATGTCTTGCATCTCATGTTTATTTTGATGTTATCACTAATTTCACAAGAGTAAATGAATGAACTTGCATTACCATATTTAAATTCCCAAGCTTGCATTTCATGTTTATATTTCAAGTCATCACTTAATCCTTAAAGATAATAATGAAGTTGCATCTCATATTTATTTTATGCTCTCACTTTACTTTCTAATGAAGAGTAAAATAAAGTGCATGGCATGTTTAAGATTTTGTCATCACCTAAACACTCTAGAGCTCAAAGACTTGCCCTAAGTATCCTAAAAAGGAAACTCCATTCAAAAAGAAATGGATGAGTTTTGGTATGAACCAACAATGGTTTGATTTTGTAAAATACATGAATGATTTTCAAGGAAATGTTGGAAAACTGTTTTATGAGGTCTCAAGAGGTTTAAAATAGTTTGGAATGTGTCAAAATCATGTTTTCTCAATTTTAGAAGGTTCTGGTAATCGATTACCACCAATGTAATCGATTACCAAAGGTTTTGAAGGACTTTTGGTTCTGGTAATCGATTACCAGAGGTAGTGTAATCGATTACTACGGCTTTTCATGCCCAGAACCTTCTGGAAACCCTGAATCGATTACTTTATAATGTAATCGATTACCAAATGTTCTTTACTCTTCCAAAACGATTTAACCCTAAGTAATCGATTACGTCGTATGTAATCGATTACTATGTTCTTTACTTTTTGAAAACGGATTAACCCTACGTAATCGATTACCATTATGTGTAATCGATTACCCTTGTTTTTGAAAACCCAGAATGAATTGAGCTCCTGGTAATCGATTACTAGGAACATGTAATCGATTACCAGAACACCTTTTGTTTTCAGAAACATTCCAAGAGAAAACTAGCAACTTATATGCATTTCAACCCAAGAGATTATGTGATCTTATGGGTTCATGATTTGGTTCTATGTTTGGCTCCTGTATAAATGCTGTTCTAAGGTGTTAAATGTGTAAAATTATGTTGAGTGAAGCAAGGATCGATTTAGAGAAGCTAGTAAAGAATAAGTAACTAAAAAGGGACTTGAGATGAGAATTCTAGAACACCTTAATACAAAGAAGTGCAAATCTGTTTTAGAATGGTTAATTCAGGGATAAATGATTCATAATTAGTAAGACATGTACAAGATCCCTTCATAAATGATTAGGTGCTAATTTCTAAGTATAAGATGATGATAAGAGATCTAAGTGGTTTATAACTTAGAGAACATGCCTAGGAATCCCTCATAATTGATCTAAGAATTAATTATGGAGTCTTAGGCGAAGATGGATCTTAAAAGGGTCGCGAATGGAGATTTTAGAGCCCCTTAAGCAAACGATATATATTTTTCTGCCCTTTTATGTTGAGTGCTGAGTGGAATCTTGGTGAGTTCAAACTTTAGAGGAAAAGTTTAAGTGCCAACCCCTTGAGGGTAATAATAATGCAAATACAAGTTTAAAGCCCGAAAGGGGCAAAGCATAAGATCCTAAGATAGGTGGACGAGAGAGTATGATTATGATGATGAACCTCGTGCACACGTATGATGATGTGATTATGTTAGTTCCTTGAGCATGAAACTTTATATGCATAATTGATGAATTGTTGTGTTTGAAATGCATAATGTTTCAAAGATATGAATGAAATTGAGAAATATGCTCATGTGAACTAGAAAGTTGTGGCAATGAGAAAGTTCCATGAAAATGATGCATGTGACTGAAATTATGTGGCATGACTCAAATTTGAGGAAATTCGAGAGTAGCTGTTATGCCGCCGAATTTCCGTCAAATTTGAGGGACAAAAAGAAAGTTTTTGAGAAATATGAAGTTTAAAAGTTATATGCCGAGACGCATTTCTCCTGCTAGAATGAGAGAAAGTAAACCGTGGGGGGTATGGACGTCGAGCCATCCAGAAGCGGACAAAGTCGCTGGTCTTAACCAGTCGATGCGTTTCGAAGAAGGAGAAAGTCCCATGATGGGTGATCCTTAGGCCCCTACCCGTACTCTGGGAGTCGGGATTATGATATTTATGATTCGCTTATCAAGAGGATAAGTAAGAACTAGTGACGACTAGTTAAGGTATGAGCTCATAGCCTAGTTTAAGGGGTGCGGTTACTATATTATTGGTGACACAAGTATGAGAAAAGGAAAGATGTTCAAAGAAAAGTTTCATGCCACACAATGTTGTTTGAATTATTGTTTGATTTACCTAAAGTGCTACCATGCATCCATGAAACATTATGTTGCATACATGCATTAAGAATCATTATAAAAGACATGGACCTTGGACAACGACCTTTGTGAAAACCTCATAATGAACCTATGCATGCTCAACATTTTCATAATAAACCCAAGGTTCCTGGGACGTAAACGATGGCACTAGGATAGAGGACTTCCCTGAGATTCTTTAGTAAGAATTCTCACCCTCTCTCTTTCTTTCCGTTACGTCTTCAGATATCGATGGCGTCGTTCGTGATTTTCATTGACCCGCCTACATGGGAGGTGCACTATGACCCCGAGCATCAGTCCTACCACTTCAAGGGTCATTGCGAGGTGCGCGTTTTTGCATATGTGGGACGCCCTTTTGCTTCCCCGTCTCCAGCTATCACTTCGATCCGACTTCACCCTTTGGCGACGACCTGATCTTTGAGAGGACACGACCCAGAGATGAGCGGACCCGTCGTGCCCAACCTTCCTCGTCGGAGGTACGCGGATATCCTGAGTATGTTCCCGTTCTCGATCAGAGGCTGATCCTTCGGAGGGATCTTCCCTTCGTTCCCTATGGGTCACGGAGGAGGTAGTGAGGACACGGTCACCGAGGCATGCGAGGCGCGTTCGACAGCAGGAGAGGCGACCACGACGCGGAGGCCACGCTGTCCCCTCGATTCCCATGCCTAGATCTCCGCTTCGTTGGGCTACATCCGAGGAGCTTCGTCAGTTCGCGGCTACATCTCCCCGCGACCGGCACCAGTAGGCTTGGAGTGGGAGGGTAGTGATAGTTGGGTGTTTATCTTTTGGGATTATTACCATGTATTTGTCTTTATGTTTCCCATTGTCCTGCAAGCTCTCCCACTAGTGCGGGTAAGACTTTATGTTTCTGTTATATCTCTGTTGTGATGTACTAAACTATATTATCTAAAGTAATGAGGAATGATGTTTATGATGGATGTGTTCTTTAATGTGTATATTCTGTATGTTTTATTTATTCTTCCGCTTCACGTTGTTTATGTTACGCGCAAAGGCTCGCACTTTGGTTTATATAAATCATTTCAAAAAAAAATTTACCGTATTTTCCGCTAAGTATTTTATAAATGAATTTAAAGAAAAGTAATAACTAATAATTAGTCTTGATACGTCCTAGGCGTATTGAGGTTAAATATTAGGGTGTTACATTATGGTATAAGAGGTTCGATTCTCACGGAGCCTGAGGATTGGACAACCATGCTTTAGAAGCATGTTACGTTAGTATGTCATGTGTAGTGCTTAGCTATTAGAGATAAGCTATAGGGTAGGCATTCATGACCTTGTCTGCTTGTCTATGCCATGGTAACTAGCTCATTCAGTTCGGAATGTTGAGCCTGATCACCTCGGTATTTGTTGACTTGTGTGCTTAGGGACCAATGGCACCCGCAGAATGGGAACGCAAACGCCGCGGTGAACGAGGGATGAGACTGTCCTCGCGAAATGGCTAGGGCGATGGAACGCATGTTCGACCGCATGAATCAACCAAGGGACGCTGCTCAAGGTCCCCTCCTGAAGCTGTGGAACAAGCCCGTTTTGGGGAGTTCCGCAAGGCTAATCCCCCAACCTTTCGTGGAGCTCTAAACCCGACAAGGCTGATGAGTGGATCAAGAACATGGAAAAGATCTACTCGTAGTTACCTGTTCGAGGAGCAGAAAAGTCACCTTTGCTGCCTACATGATGGAAGCCGACGCTGAGTTTTGGTGGACTGGCACCCGAAGGCTGCTAGAAGCTACGGCGCGCAGCCATCAATGGGAGCTGTTTAAGACGTACTTCTATGAGAAGTATTTCCCGAATCCGTGAAGAACGCCAAGGACATTGAGTTCATGCAGTTGGTCCAAGGTGGAATGTCTACGCCAGTACACGGCGAAATTTGAAGAGTTGATCAAGTTCTCACGAGTTTTCCAAGGGAACCCGATGAGGTATGGAAGTGTGTTAAGTTCGAGGCCGGTCTAAGGCCGAACTTAACTTTGCTGTGGCACACATGGAGATTAGGGACTTCCCGACCCTAGTCAACAAGTGCCGAATCATCGAAGAAGGGCACAAGAAGATGAGTGCCGCAAGGTGGATCGTCCCGTGGGTTGGGACCTCAAGCCCCGAAGTTCAAGCCATCAAATCAGACTCAAATGAGGAACCACTACCATCCCTACCAATCCAATCAGTTCAAGCAACAACAACAACATCATCAACCACAACAACAAAGAGGACCCAACAATCAACCATCTCGGCAACACCCAAGGCCGCCGTTCAACCCCACGCCGCGGAAACCGCAACCATCAACAAGGCGGAATGGGCGGTCCTCGCAATAACAACAACAACAATCAACAAGGAGGGCCCAATGGGAACAAGAACAAGGCACCCCAAGGAGCCCCTCCTTTCCCCGGATCCGCACAAGCTGGAGTGCCCAGCTGCGGAAAGAATCATGGCAACCGTCCTGCCTAGCCGGGCAAGGAGTGTGTTTAGATGTGGCAAGCTCGGCCACTATGCGAAGGACTGCAAAAGTAATGGAGGGTCGTCAAGTCAGAATCCCGACCGCAACACCAAGGACGAGTCTTTACCCTCAACGCGAGGACGCACATGGATCCAACGACCTCATCGAAGGTAAGTGCGAACTAAATGGTAGAACCTTAATGTGCTATATGACTCTGGTGCTACTCATTCTTTTATCTCACATGCTAGTGTCGAGTCTCTAAATTTGCAAGTTTCTAAGCTTCCTTTTGATCTCGTTGTTTCTACTCCTACCAACCGTCCTGTACATACATGTAACTGTTGTCTAAATTGCCATCTTACCGTTGAAAATAGATCTTTTGTCATAGATTTAATTTGTTTACCCTTGAAAGACATAGGCGTAATCCTTGGCATGGATTGGCTTCACGCTAACCATGTGTTGTTAGGCTGTCATCCAAATCTGTTATTTTTCGTCATCCCCTAGCAAGACTAGTCAAACCTTGAAACTTTATGTGAATGTCGTAGATGTCTTCTGTAGTGGGGAGAAAACTAAGGGATATGTCCTTCTAGCCGCTAGCGAGGTAGACTTTGCAGAACATAGATGACATTCCTGTGGTAAGGAAGTACCCCGAGGTATTTCCGGATGAGTACCCGAGTTCCCTCCCGAGAGAGGTGGAGTTCTCCATCGAGTTGGTCCGGGAACGGGACCTATCTCGATAGCCCCGTATAGGATGTCACCCTTGGAGTTGAAGGAATTGAAAACCCAGTTGGAAGAGTTGTTAGAAAAGAGTTTTATCAGACCTAGTGCATCACGTGGGAGCCCGGTTTTGTTTGTTAAGAAAAAGGATGGGAGCATGAGATTATGTATAGATTATAGGCAATTGAATCGTGTGACGTGAAGAATAAATACCCTTTGCCTAGGATTGATGATCTTATGGACCAGTTGAAAGGAGCGGTGGTATTCTCCAAGATTGATTTGAGGTCGGATACCACCAAATTCGAGTAAGAGATGAGGATATACCTAAAACCGCTTTTAGGACACGGTACGGACACTTTGAGTTCGCCGTGATGTCCTTTGGACTGACAAATGCACCCGCCGTGTTTATGGACTATATGAATAGGATCTTTAGACCCTATTTAGATAAGTTCGTGGTTGTTTTCATAGATGACATACTCATCTATTCAAAGACTCACGAGGAGCATGAAGGTCACCTGAGTTGGTTTTAGAGGTGTTGAAAGAGAAGAAGTTGTATGCTAAGCTCTCTAAGTGTGAATTCTGGTTGGAGGAAGTGAAGTTTTTGGGACATGTAGTATCAAAAGGGGGTATAGCTTTGACCCTAGTAAGATAGAAGCTGTAATGAATTGGGATAGACCGACCAGTATCGGAAATACGGAGCTTTTGGGTTTAGCAGGCTATTACCGTAGGTTTATCAAAGGTTTTTCCAGATTGCTCTTCCCCTAACCAAGCTAACTAGGAAGAACACCCGTTTTCATGGAATCCGATTGTGAAAAGAGCTTCCTAGAGTTAAAGGAAAGGTTGACCTCGACCCCAGTTTTGGTTTTGCCCGACCCCAATGTACCCTTCGAGGTATATTGTGATGCTTGAAAAGGTTTAGGATGTGTATTGATGCAAAATAGGCAAGTGGTAGCCTATGCGTCTAGACAACTCAAGCCTCATGAGGTTAATTACCCTACCCATGACCTAGAGTTAGCCGCCATAGTGTTTGCCTTGAAAATATGGAGGCATCACTTGTACGGAGTGAGGTTTGAAGTTTTCTCCGATCATAAGAGTCTTAAGCATCTCTTTGATCAAAAAGAGCTAAACATGAGGCAAAGAAGGTGGATGGAGTTTCTAAAGGACTATGATTTCGGCCTAAGTTACCACCCGGCAAAGCCAATGTGGTTGCCGATGCCTTGAGTCGAAAATCATTACGCTTATCCCACATGATGGTCAAGGAAGTTGAGCTCATAGAGAAGTTTAGGGACATGAATTTGGGGATGTCAATAACAGAAAAGAGTGTAAAGATGTGTCATCTTACAGTAACAAGTGGGTTTAAACAAAGGGTGATGATGGCACAAGTAGAAAATGAGGAGTTTAGGGAGACTCTAGGCGGTTAAGGCTGGAAAGCTTAAGGGTTTTGAGCAAGGGGCAGATGGATTGTGGAGGTTTGAAGGGCGGATGTGTGTACCGCAAGATGGTGACCTCGAGAGAGTATCTTGGAGGAGGCCCATAAAAGCCACTTCACCATCCATCCTGGTGCCACCAAGATGTATCAGGATTTAAAGAAGATGTTTTGGTGGCCCGGATTGAAAAGGGACGTAGTAGCCTGGGTTAGTAAGTGCTTGGTCTGTCAAAGGTGAAGATTGAGCACAGAAGCCTTCAGGAATGTTGCAACCTTTGCCTATCCCCGAATGGAAGTGGGATAGTATATCTATGGATTTTGTGACCAGCCTACCCGAACCCAAGCCGGCCATGACGCTATATGGGTAATAGTGGACAGGTTAACCAAGTCGGCCCATTTCCTACCCATCAAGTTAACCTTTTCCCTAGATAAGTTGGCCCAGTTGTACATCCAAGAGATAGTAAGGTTACACGGAGTCCCATCGACGATAATTTCGGAGGATCCGCGTTTACGTCGCGTTTTTGGGAAGCCTTTCAAAAGGCGTTTGGTTCTAAGTTGTGCTTAAGCACGGCTTCCACCCCCAAACGATGGACAATCGGAAAGAACTATCCAAACATTGGAGGATATGCTAAGGGCATGTGTTTTGGATAGAAAAGGGAGTTGGGATAAGTACCTGCGCTCATCGAGTTCGCGTATAACAACAGTTATCATGCGAGTATCGATATGGCACCGTACGAGGCCTTGTATGGAAGGAAGTGTCAGTCGCCTTTGTGCTGGCATGATCTCGGAGAACAAAGCATTTTGGGACCGGATGTAGTAAGGGAAACCACAGAGCAAATAAAAATGATCAAGGATAGAATCTTGACTGCTCAAAGCGACAAAAGAGCTATGCGGACAAGCGGCGAAAGCCGTTAGAATTCCAAGAAGGTGAGCATGTTTTCTTGAGAATAACTCCCACTCCAGGAATAGGTAGAGCCATGAAAATCAAGAAATTGAGTCCCGATTTCTCGGACCTTTTGAAATCCTTCAGAAAGTCGGCGGTCGCCACAAATAGCCCTACCTCCAAATCTGCAAATCTTCATGACGTCTTCACGTCTCCAGCTAGAATATCAATCCGACCCTAGCCATGTGTTAGAGCCAGAGCATGTACAGTTGAGGGAGGACCTAACTTCAACCTCCACCAACGAGGATCGTGGACCGTGGTGTGAGCGGTTGAGGAGTAAGTCCGTTCCTTTGGTGAAAGTCGCGTGGGGACGAGACAAGACGGAGGAGTACACATGGGAGTTGGAATCCGATGCGGATGAAGTATCCGAGCTTTTCTAAGGTAACGAATTTCGAGGACGAAATTCTTTTTAAGGAGGGGAGTAATGTAACGCCCATTTCTCCTGTTAGAGTACAAATGACCAAAATGCCCTGAGGTCATTTCCCGAAATTAAAGGACAGTTGCCGGCAACCCTCGAATGGGTCAACTCGATGTTTGAAGGGGATTATGCTGTTATGAATGATATAGGAGGAGGAAACCTCGTTTCTAAACTTCGGCTCAAAATGACCAAAATACCCTCCTGTGTCTACACGGGTAAAAGATGCCGTTTGAGCCCAAACTTTCCAGGAAGTTTAGAATGATGTTTATGAGCAATGTTTGATGTTTAGTTGACAGAAAGGTCCCAGTTTTAGTGCAAAATTACCATTTTGCCCCTAGAACAGTGTACAGTGCGCCTAATGAAGCAATTAAGCAAACCTAAGCAATATTAGGCTCTAATCGAAGATTAATTTATTTCGATAATTAATCTAGAGTCAAAATGATTTATTAAGGTTAATTAGAACCTAAGATTGCTTAGATAAACTCTAATTGTATTCTTTAAATTCAAGATTTCTAGTCATGGAATCTTGAATAGTGTTTTCTCTCTCTTCCTTAAATTAAGGAATTGAGCCATACCTCATTTGACCAAAAGAATTATTTTAAATTACTAATCTAATAAGATCACCCTCCTAATCAAGTCTTGAACCACCTCAATTAACCATTTTCTCACCTAAACGCTTGCTTACAAACTCCTAATCAAAAAGCCTAATCATAGAAACACTTAAACACATCCTTAAACCACAATTACATGAACAAAAATCCCTTCCCCTTGGCTGATGAGGAGGCCGAAAATCTGTCCCCAAAATGGTGCCACATGTTGAGTTTGATGCACTCCAAGCCCATGCTTTAGGCCATACCTTGCCCATGCTTCCAACCATGCTTGCCATGCCTAAACCCATACTTTTGTAAGAGATATTTCCTCCCTCCTCCTCTCCAAAAGGCGCGGTTCCCTCCCCCTTGGAAGCCTCAATGTTGAAAATTCCTATAAATACCAAGCCTTGATGAACCTTGTCACACTTTGGTTCACTTGGTAAGTTCACACTTCTTGCAAATTCTCTCATTCCTCTCAAATTCCCTCAACTTGGCTGATTTCTTCCTCAAGACTCCAAAAGGATTTCCTTCTCCTTCCATCTAGAAAACAAAGCTTTCTTACATCTCTTCAAGACTTCTTAAGGTAGGGGTTAAGTTTTGATGATTTTTGTTTGTGTTCTTCAAGAAAGTTCTAGTTTTTCTCTTGGTTTCAAACTCCTTTTCCTTCCTCTTTCTTTTTCGGCCAAGAGGCCTTCTTACAAAAAGAATGTGAGCTTGATGATGAGGTTTCAAGATAATGATTTGTTGTTGTCATGTGAGAAACCTCTAAAGCTTGAAACAACTTGGTCTTGGACCATACATGCTTGGATTTCCTTTCTTTTCTTGGCTTAAGTTTCGGTTTTTCCTCTTCCTCTTTCCTTTAAGGATTTCAGTTTTTCTTCTATGGATTTGAACAAAGTTTGTAAAATATGTCTAGTAGATCACGAAAGTTTTGTTAAGAAAGTTAATCTCATGATTTCAAAGAGCTCTAGGCTTACCCTTGCCAACCTTAAAGTTGGTCGGCCGTTCTAGAATCCGCTCTAGATTGAAGCCTATGAGCAATAAAATAAAGAATATGACTTAGTTCTTGTAGTTTTGTTTAGACAAAGTGATGAACTTTGGGTCCATTTCCTTAAGCTTGATGGTGAGTTCAAACCTTAAGATTTCTCTTGAAGTCTAGGTGCTAAGAACTCTAAAGCTTGCCTTATGATGCATAATGGGTTGAGGTTTATGTTCCTCTAAAAGTCTTGCAAGAGCTCTAGCTAAGACAAAAACAAGATGCATTCATGTTTAAATTTATGTCTTGCATCTCATGTTTATTTTGATGTTATCACTAATTTCACAAGAGTAAATGAATGAACTTGCATTACCATATTTAAATTCCCAAGCTTGCATTTCATGTTTATATTTCAAGTCATCACTTAATCCTTAAAGATAATAATGAAGTTGCATCTCATATTTATTTTATGCTCTCACTTTACTTTCTAATGAAGAGTAAAATAAAGTGCATGGCATGTTTAAGATTTTGTCATCACCTAAACACTCTAGAGCTCAAAGACTTGCCCTAAGTATCCTAAAAAGGAAACTCCATTCAAAAAGAAATGGATGAGTTTTGGTATGAACCAACAATGGTTTGATTTTGTAAAATACATGAATGATTTTCAAGGAAATGTTGGAAAACTGTTTTATGAGGTCTCAAGAGGTTTAAAATAGTTTGGAATGTGTCAAAATCATGTTTTCTCAATTTTGAAGGTTCTGGTAATCGATTACCACCAATGTAATCGATTACCAAAGTTTTGAAGGACTTTTGGTTCTGGTAATCGATTACCAGAGGCGTGTAATCGATTACTACGGCTTTTCATGCCCAACCTCTTCTGGAAACCCTATAATCGATTACTATAATGTAATCGATTACCAAATGTTCTTTACTCTTCAGAAACGATTTAACCCTAAGTAATCGATTACCGTCGTATGTAATCGATTACCCTATGTTCTTTACTTTTTGGAAACGGATTTAACCCTACGTAATCGATTACCATTATGTGTAATCGATTACCCGTTGTTTGAAAACCCAGAATGAATTGAGCTCCTGGTAATCGATTACTAGGAACATGTAATCGATTACCAGAACACCTTTTGTTTTCAGAAACATTCCAAGAGAAAACTAGCAACTTATATGCATTTCAACCCAAGAGATTATGTGATCTTATGGGTTCATGATTTGGTTCTATGTTTGGCTCCTGTATAAATGCTGTTCTAAGGTGTTAAATGTGTAAAATTATGTTGAGTGAAGCAAGGATCGATTTAGAGAAGCTAGTAAAGAATAAGTAACTAAAAAGGGACTTGAGATGAGAATTCTAGAACACCTTAATACAAAGAAGTGCAAATCTGTTCTAGAATGGTTAATTCAGGGATAAATGATTCATAATTAGTAAGACATGTACAAGATCCCTTCATAAATGATTAGGTGCTAATTTCTAAGTATAAGATGATGATAAGAGATCTAAGTGGTTTATAACTTAGAGAACATGCCTAGGAATCCCTCATAATTGATCTAAGAATTAATTATGGAGTCTTAGGCGAAGATGGATCTTAAAAGGGTCACGAATGGAGATTTTAGAGCCCCTTAAGCAAACGATATATATTTTCTGCCCTTTTATGTTGAGTGCTGAGTGGAATCTTGGTGAGTTCAAATTTTAGAGGAAAAGTTTAAGTGCCAACCCCTTGAGGGTAATAATAATGCAAATACAAGTTTAAAGCCCGAAAGGGGCAAAGCATAAGATCCTGAGATAGGTGGACGAGAGAGTATGATTATGATGATGAACCTCGTGCACACGTATGATGATGTGATTATGTTAGTTCCTTGAGCATGAAACTTTATATGCATAATTTGATGAATTGTTGTGTTTGAAATGCATAATGTTTCAAAGATATGAATGAAATTGAGAAATATGCTCATGTGAACTAGAAAGTTGTGGCAATGAGAAAGTTCCATGAAAATGATGCATGTGACTGAAATTATGTGGCATGACTCAAATTTGAGGAAATTCGGAGAGTAGTGTTATGCCGAATTTCCGTCAAATTTGAGGGACAAAAAGAAAGTTTTTGAGAAATATGAAGTTTAAAAGTTATATGCCGAGACGCATTTCTCCTGCTCAGGAGAAAGTAAACCGTGGGGGTATGGACGTCGAGACCATCCGAAGCGGACAAAGTCGCTGGTCTTAACCAGTCGATGCGTTTCGAAGAAGGAGAAAGTCCCATGATGGGTGATCCTTAGGCCCCTACCCGTACTCTGGAGTCGGGATTATGATATTTATGATTCGCTTATCAAGAGGATAAGTAAGAACTAGTGACGACTAGTTAAGGTATGAGCTCATAGCCTAGTTTAAGGGGTGCGGTTACTATATTATTGGTGACACAAGTATGAGAAAAGGAAAGATGTTCAAAGAAAAGTTTCATGCCACACAATGTTGTTTGAATTATTGTTTGATTTACCTAAAGTGCTACCATGCATCCATGAAACATTATGTTGCATACATGCATTAAGAATCATTATAAAAGACATGGACCTTGGACAACGACCTTTGTGAAAACCTCATAATGAACCTATGCATGCTCAACATTTTCATAATAAACCCAAGGTTCCTGGGACGTAAACGATGGCACTAGGATAGAGGACTTCCTCCTGAGATTCTTTAGTAAGAATTCTCACCCCTCTCTCTCTTTCTTTCCGTTACGTCTTCAGATCGATGGCGTCGTTCGTGATTTTCATTGACCCGCCTACATGGGAGGTGCACTATGACCCGAGCATCAGTCCTACCACTTCAAGGGTCATTGCGAGGTGCGCGTTTTTGCATATGTGGGACGCCCTTTTGCTTCCCCGTCTCCAGCTATCACTTCGATCCGACTTCACCCTTTGGCGACGACCTGATCTTTGAGAGGACACGACCAGAGATGAGCAGACCGTCGTGCCCAACCTTCCTCGTCGAGGTACGCGGATATCCTGAGTATGTTCCCCGTTCTCGATCAGAGGCTGATCCTTGGAGGGATCTTCCCTTCGTTCCCTATGGGTCACGGAGGAGGTAGTGAGGACACGGTCACCCGCCGAGGCATGCGAGGCGCGTTCGACAGCCCGAGAGGCGACCACGACGCGGAGGCCACGCTGTCCCTCGATTCCCATGCCTAGATCTCCGCTTCGTTGGGCTACATCGAGGAGCTTCGTCAGTTCGCGGGCTACATCTCCCCAACCGGACCGGCGTCACCAGGTAGGCTTGGAGTGGGAGGGTAGTGATAGTTGGGTGTTTATCTTTTGGGATTATTACCATGTATTTGTCTTTATGTTTCCCATTGTCCTGCAAGCTCTCCCACTAGTGCGGGTAAGACTTTATGTTTCTGTTATATCTCTTTGTGATGTACTAAACTATATTATCTAAAGTAATGAGGAATGATGTTTATGATGGATGTGTTCTTTAATGTGTATATTCTGTATGTTTTATTTATTCTTCCGCTTCACGTTGTTTATGTTACGCGCAAAGGCTCGCACTTTGGTTTATATAAATCATTTCAAAAAAAAATTTTACCCGTATTTTCCGCTAAGTATTTTATAAATGAATTTAAAGAAAAGTAATAACTAATAATTAGTCTTGATACGTCCTAGGCGTATTGAGGTTAAATATTAGGGTGTTACATTGTGAAAAGTAGGAAAGAATCAGTAATAGGTGTAGATTAGAGAAAGTAGTGGGCGTTGAAGTTGTATGTGGATTGGTAGGGGAGTATTTCTTCATGAAAAGACATATGTCTAGACACAAATGTTTCTCTTAATGCAAATCAAATAAAATGTAACCTTTTGTTCCAGGTTGAAAACCCAAAAAATACATTGTTTTGCTCTTGGATCAAATTTTTTTCTAGCAGAATTATAGTGGAAGCATAACATAATAAGCCAAAAAATTTTAGTTTAGTTAATGATGGATTGGATTTGAATAAGACTTCATAAGGGGTTTTGTTAGATAAAGGGATTAAAAGGGATTGTTTATGATGAAAACAACATGTGAAATGGCATAGTTCAAATATGAATTGGTAAATTTGAGTAAAACATAAGTGCTCAGCAGTGGTGAGTATGTGAAATGTTTTCTTCCCACTATGCCATTTTGTTGGTTGTTCAACATGTTGTTTGATGAATTATTCCTAGTGATGCATAAATTGGGGCATATCAAACTCTTTTCTATTGTCTGATCTGATAGTTTTGAATTAACAATCTTGTCTAGCTTTTGTTTTCATGGATAGATCCAAGTGACCCTAGATTTATCATCTATTATTGTTAAGAAGTATTTGTGACCAAATAAAGATGGAACATTAAATGGACCCCATATGTCCATATGAATGAGATCAAAGCAATTATTGGAAGTTACTATATTGAAAGGTAAACTTTTTTGTCTAGCTACATGGCATGTTGAACAATGGGGATTTACATTGTGACTACTAATGTAAGGAAAGTTGTGAGCTATTACATGAAGTTTATCATGAGAAATGTGACCTAGTCTAGCATGCCATATATTTGATTTATTGATAGCTCCTGTAAAAGCTATTTGTGTGCAATTGATGTGAGGTGCTAAACTAGTGAGACTATCAAAATCATGAGTATCAGTTCATAGAGGTTTTTATTCAATCTGTAAGTGCCAATCATCTTAAAGGAAAGTGGATCCTGATCATTGGGTTTTTAAATAAATATTAGTTGGCATTGTAATGAAGTTGTTAATTTTGAAATTGAAATAAGATTGAAACTGAATTAAGGGACGTATAGAACATTTGTTAAGAAAAAGGTATTAGAAAACATTACAGTGCCAATGATATTTGTAATATCTTACTACCATTAGGTAAACTTATAATGAGTGGTTTTATTTCCTTGTAATAGCTGAAACATGCAAGGAAAACAGACATAATCTGCTATACCTTGTCTAGGATCCAAGTTAGGATGGTATTTCCTGAGATAGTAAAAAGAAATACTGAATGAAGATGGATTGGTTGAGATGTGATTGGCTAGATAAAGGGATTGTGACTCAAATTGTTGGAGTAAAGCCAAGAGTTTTTGTTGAGTTCTGAGTGAGAATGTCCCTTGTGTTTTCAAGGCTTGATTGCAAAAAAGCGAAGTTTATTGTAGTACCTCCATCGGCATTATTTTCAGAGATAACAACATTTGTGGAGCCATAGCCTTGTTGCATATGGAAAGGAAGACCATGTTTGCGATAGCATTGATCAATGGTGTGACCAAACTGATTGCAAAAGGCACAATAAGGTCTTCCACGGCCATTGCCAAAGCGACCAAAATCTTGCATTTGAGCCACCACCACTTGATCTTCCTTACCTATGTCGTGGCCATTATGAGCAGATGTGTTAAGAGTAGCAATAAGATTTGGATTTGGCTCAATAGTAGTTCACGTTCTTGCTGGAGTATTAGTGAAAGGGCTTGGTTTATCTAGGAAAAGGCTTAAGTAGAATAATTTGAGATAGCAAGTAGCAAATTGATCATTCAAGCCTTAAGAAATTTTATCATGAATTATTTGTCCAGGATCCTCCTAATAGTGGGAATTAGGTTGCAAGAACATTCACGTGCATGTACAAAGGGGAATGGGGTGTAAGGTTTCCAATTCTTCCTAAATACTTTGAAGATTTGTGAAATATGCAGAGATAGATCAATCACCTTGCTTCAAGGAGTAGAAATCTTCAAGAAGAAGGCTGAAATACGGAAGTCATCCCCTTGGTGATAATGAATACATAGAGCGGTCCAAGACATCACAGGCTTCATTGCGCCATAGCATGCTTCTTGCTATTCTTGACTGAGAGATCGAGTTATCCAAGAAAGAACCAAGGTGTTGAGTGTGACCATGTATCATAGAGGAATTTAACATGGTCAAGTTTCTTGATTGAACCATCAATGAACTTGAAGCTTGTTCTTGAGGTCAAGAGCCAAAGAAACTTTACACACCCATGTGTGATAGTTCGATTGACCAACCAAGGTGGAAGATATGATGCACACACCTTGGTTTTCATTTGGATGAATGAAGTATAGGCTTAGCGGTTAGTGATCGCATTCACCATTGAAGAAAGAAGAAGATTAGCGGAAGATTCCAACTGATACCATGTGAAAATTCAGGATTTAGAGTTTGAGAAGAGAGAAAAGAGAAAGAACTCGAAGAAGAGGAAATTCATTGAATGCCTTTGAGAGTATTGATTACAAGAAAGAAAATAACAGAAATAGAACTAGACTTCTTTTGGACAACAACTTGTTATTTATACAACATGAATAACTGAAATAATAGAAAAATAGAAGTTGATGTTAAACTGAGTTGGTGACTCTTCAATGAATGGTGAGAAGGATGATTCAAAGCCATACTATCCCTTAGGTTCATGCCCTCACCATGCATTTGGTTTTTTTTTTTTTTCAGAACAGCGAAAAGAAAAAAAATAATGAGAAACTAAATTTATTTGAGGTGGTGGTGAAGATCAATGATGAATAAGGCGATGGTGGTGATGGATGATGATGATGAAGATTGAAGAACAACAATAGTGGTGGTGATAGTGGTAGGGGGCAGGGGAGTGGAAGAGAGGTGGGGTTTTTTTATTTTTTTAATCTAAAATTATAGTGAAAGAATATTTTAGGAATATTTTGTTTAATTTAACATTTTTATAACATTTTATAGGGATAGGACCTAATTAAAAAACTTATATACTATAGGAACTCAATTATAAATTTTTAAATTGTAAGGACCTAATTGAAAATTGTGTGAAACTATAGGAACTTGTAGATTAATTAAACATATAAATTATATATTAAATAATAAAAATAAGTGTAAAATAAACAATGAATTTAATTTCTATGCATTGATTTCATGTTGTTTGATGCCTACAATGTATACTTATCTATCATAATTATGTTTTATATATTAAAATGAAAAATAATTTTAAAATTTAGAATTAAATAATTATTTTAATTAAAAGTTTAGTAATAAATTTTTTAATAAATTATAAATGATAATTAAATAAATATTTAAAATAATATTAAAATACATAAATCTATAAAAATTAATATATAAACTATAATACATGATAAATAATATAACATTTTTTATAAAATATAATTATAGACAACGAAAATAAAAATTAAAATAGTTGTTACATATTAATATTTTATTTATCATTCTTTTTTAAATTTATCTGTAAATGATTCCTAATTAATATTACCTTGGTATGTTTTCAATGTTCATTATACGTATTATGATAAAAATGTAGAAGTTGGAAATATTATAAGAAAAAAATGATATATATTTTTTATATTTAATATTATATGAAAATAAACTATTGTAAAAATGAAATTATAAAAAAATAAGATTTTAATTTGATGTGTTGACAATATAAAAGACTTTTATATTGTTATCTAATTAATCATTCTATTTAAATGTCTTTTTAAATAATGGATATAGGATAAATCACTTTGACTACGTGACAATATATGCTTAAATATATTATAGAACTCATTTATATTGTTATCAAGTTAAAATTAAATTCATGAAATAATAATTATAAATAAATAAATTAATAGAAATCTTAAAAAATGTTAAATCATGCTAGGCAACTGTCCACTATGCTAACTACCCACCATAATTTGATAATTTCTTGAATTTTTATTAGTTGATAATGTAAAATAATTTACATTGCATACTGTTGAAAATTTAAAATAGTGTGAAATTATGCTAGTAGATAACTAACTGTTAACTATGGTAATTAAATATTGATTTATAGCAATTATTTTTAATATTTAGAATCTCATTTATATAACTGTGTTGTATATTTCTATTATTTATTACTAATCTTATTTATTTTTTAAAAAAATAATATTTATCTATATATTTTAATATTATGCTAAATATTTATTTATTTTTTATATCTTTTTATTTAAAACAAATTTTATTAATTTTTAATTAAAATAATTATTGTTAACTTTTAATATAATTTTTAATATTAGTTATTAATTTAGTTTTATAATTTAGTATAAACATTTTTAACGTAACTGATAAAAATTAAAAAGTGTCAAATTCAGTAAAAAGTTATCTACCAAAATTTTATTTATGCTATTAGTGTATAGAAATTAAATTTATTATTTATTTCATAATTATTTTTATTATTAAGTATATAATTTATAGAAAACATCACATCACAAAAGATAATGCACCAATACACTTAGGAAATGATGGAGTGTAGGTTTTTTAAACAAATGGGGTGGAGTGTCATTTTTAATATTTTAAGGGAGAGGTAAGTGTATTTTATCAAAAAAGAAAATTATTAATCTAAATTGCTTTGTCAGTTAGTCTCTTTTCCCTGGGTCCATCCATCTTGTGAATGGAATTACTCATAATTACATTCAATCATAGAACCCTACAAATTGAAATAGTATTTCTCTTGTAACCTGCATAACTCTTTACCATTTCAACTTGACTGCCTTCTTAATATACGATGAATATTGTAAATAATAAAAATGTTAAGGTCAATATGACTGAGTACTATGAAAAGTTTACATTATGAAATGACCCTTAGAAATGTATGGAAAAATGGAGTTGAGTCCGTTACTTAAGGAACAATACCCCACAAATTAGCAGATGCATGATAGTAAGTAAACTATACCTGTAACGCAGATGAGATCATGCTAATGTGAATTATGCGTATTTTGTCATTCCTCATTGTCTAATGCCATGTTATGTTAAATGAGCTTTTATTCTGTTGTTCTCTAAAATGTCCTTCATTATATTAATTTATTGTTATTTCTTTCCTTTTGTCATCTTTTATTTTATTAAAGCTTTTTCACTTTTTCCTCGATTACGTTTAATAATTTGACTCATTTAGTTATTGAATTATGTAATTTTATATTCTTAATTATACCATCAGTTCAACTTATGATTTTATTTTTCCTTTGTTTTTTTTGGTTTAGTTGAAGCAAATAATTTAACTAAATTGCAAAATTATGAAGAGGTTTGGCGGAAAGAAAGATTATAAGAGGGTAGATTACCCTAATACGTTTAAATTAAATTTTTTTTTTTCATTTTTGACTGATTTTTCAAATGAAGTACATAATATTTTCACATAAATACTAAAAAAATGTAACAAACTAATTCTGTTAATCTTAATATCTCACACATTGTTAAAAAAAAATCTTAAATGACGTGAAAATATATCATTAAATATTAATATAAAATTTTGGGAAAAAAAATTACCCCTGAACTTTTAGTCGTATGCAATTAGACCTAGTTTGAAAATGCTCACCCGACCCCGTACTTGCAGATGTTGCAAAAAGTACATTCTATGTAACAGACGTTAAAAATCACTATTAATGGGCATGGGCTCCTTACATGCCTTAATGTTTACAAAAATGCCCCCTTCTCTCTCAATTCACTTTTTCCTTTTCCTTTGCCCACCTTCCGCGCCTCTTCACTCGACCCACTTCGCAACAACAATGCCGTCGCCTCGCCACCAAGTGCCACCCCTCCAGATAGAGAGTCTCTTTCCAAGTCTCACCTCCACTGTCTCCCCAAGGTCTCCGCCAGGCGCTCAAAGGACCTAAGAAGCATGTCGTCATCATCGGCTTGGGCCTCGCCGTCTTCGGCAATGACGTCGATGTCTTCTATGAGAAGCTCCTTGCTAGAGAGCGACATAACCACCATTGACCACTTTGATGCCTCCAAGTTCCCAGTGGTTGGGACTTCAATTTTTCTCCTTGAGGGTTACATTGATGGCAAGAATGACCCAGGCTCATGATTGCCTCCGGCATACATTGTACTCAAGAAGGCCCTCGATGGTTTTGCCTTTGATTTTATTGCTTGTATCAATTTGGTCAGGTCTTTGGAATGTTTTGTGTTCTTTAATCTGGGATTTGTTTGTTTTTGTTTTGTTGGTTGCGATCAATGGGTTTTGCATTGTTCTTAGATACTGGCTTTTGGGTGTAGCAATCGTTGCATAGGTAGGTGTTGAGTTCAATTTGAATGTGAACAACGTTCGTGTATTTGAGGTTTACAATAATCTAGGACTAGGAACGGGTTACTTCAATTTGCATTTTGAATTGGTACACATTTGCTATATTCTTGCTACTTCCTTTTACTTGTTTTTGTCCTATAAGGTAGCAATAACCAAGATGGAGGGAGAGGGGTTAGAATATGGACAAGAGGGGAGGCGATGTAGTGAGAACGAAAAGAGATTTCAGGCAAGAGAGGGAGGCATGAGTGAGTTGAAAGGGGTGGGTTGAGACAGAAAGGGGTATTTTTATCCAAATATTAAGGCATGTGAGGAGCACATATCCATTAACGGTGGTTTTTAACGTATGTATCCAGAAAGTCTTCTTTGCTATATCTGGTAAGTTAGGGGTCGGGTTACAACATTTTAAACTTAAGGTCTAAATTATATTGACAAAAAACTAAGGGTAAATTATTTTTTTCCCTAAATTTTTTAACTCAAAAGTAGCAGTTGAGATGTAATGAAGGGAATAATTATCTACAAAACATAGTAATAACTATGTTAGATAAATAATAAAAAAGTAAACAAATAATAAATTTTAGTATACAATATTCATAATACCCAATAAATTTTTTTCATTCCGTGTTTATATAATTCAATCTAGTATTGAATAAGCATATTAGGTTAACGTTTTGTCTATCTCTCAATTTTTATTAGAATATTTATTTTTTAGCTTTTATTATTAAAAAGTAAGGAAACATGTATAATATATGAAACTAGTTATTTACATAAATATAATATATTACTTTTTTCATAAACTTATATTACTTAATTATTTCCTTCAATCGAACCGAAAAAGACAAAAGAAAAATAAAACCATAATTGGAGTGATCGAATAACAATACAAAATCTCATAATCCAATAACCAAATGAATCAGAACATTAAGTGTACTCATGGCCAAAAAAATAAAATTTTCTTAATAAAATAAAAGATGACAGAAACAAAAAAAAAAATCTATAATCTATAATAATAATATTCCAGACTCTTATGAGGGAAAGTTTTCCAGATTTCACAATAAGAATGATTTAGCGCCCAGTTTTTAAGAAGTTAATCATTAATTTTTTTTTAAAAAAAAACTATAATTATTATATATTATTAAATATCATTAACAATCTTCAGTATTTAATAATAGGATCGCCTATTATTCACGTTCCAAAAATCACTTTTAAAGTTGTCTAGAGTATTTTAACATAATATATATGCAATGTATCTCATGAAAGGTTTTTGACATATCTGTAACTTTGGTATATTTCATCTTAGAATTATTCATTCTTGCTTCTTCTCTTTTTTTGCAACCTCGTCATTGCTTGACTATTTTTTCTTTATGTTTATATATATTGTTTTAGTCCAATGTCATTACAAATATTTCAACTCACAACAAAGGTATCTTTTGCATCTTCTTCATCTTTCTTCTCATGTCCTATTGCATTTTTATTTTCTTTGTTATTTATCTCGTGCTCTCCACTTCTTCTATGGTATTAATATATTGATATGTAAATTGTAAATTCCAACTATAAAATGCGAAATCTTTTACGTGTGATAAATTTGTATTATTCACTGATTTTTAAATTTTTGAGTTTGTAACATGTTCTTAACTTTATCATATTCTTTTTTATTGTTTTCATTTTATTTTTCTTGGTCATTTTTTTTATGTTAAATTCTGGTTGTTTTCATTTTAATTTTCTTTCTAATTGTTGCCATTTTATTTTTTCTTTGTCATCAATTTTTCCTTTGTTATGCATTTTTTATTTTTTATATGTAGTTTTTTTTATCATTGTTTTGTTTTTTCCATATTGCCTTCTAGGTTTGAAGTAGATTATAGCATTATTTGCTCAAAGGTTTTGTGTTGTTGATTTATCATTCTTATTTATCTCCTTTGGTTCTATTCCTATTTTTATTTGTTTAATTAATCATTGCATTTTATCTCTATATTTGTTATGTTTAAGACTTTTCACCGTGGTAGCTCATCAATTGCTCCTAGTTATATGGTCTTTTGGTTGAAAATTGATCATTTATTGTACTTTTATTCTGTCTATAATTTATTTATATACATAAATTATTTATTTTATATATTGAGTCATTATTATTAATTTTTAAGCTTAAGAAAGCATAGGTGAATCAAAGTAGTTTTTAACTCATGTTGTGTTTTTTTTTTTATGCAATGCAACTTTCAATCTCTACAAGATTCAAAATTCCTAAGTTTATTTTCATGTTAGATATTTTGTTTTTCAATAATTTCTTTTTTTTTGTGTTATATAGGATATGTATATTTACAAGATTTTCATATCTGAAATTTTGGCAATGATATGTAGGAGATTTTTAGTCTTGGATGAAAGTAATGATCCATGAACACCCAAAAGAGAAAATGAATGCTGAGAAAAATAAGAGAATTTTTAAAACTAGGTTTCATTAACCGAACAAATGGATGAGTCACCACTTAGTATATAGGAATTAATAAGGAGAAAAACCTAATATTAGTCATTAGGAAGTCAATTGTATAAGGGTTATGATATTCCTATGTTATTGTAGCAAATGAGAGGGAGAAAGTGAACATTATGGGAGGAGTTACAATTTCCATTACAAATGATTACTTGATTAGAAAGGGACATTTATTTTAATTTCATCGCATATAATAATAAAATAGTCCAAGATACATGCAATTTTATTAAATGATTTTTATATATCATTGATTGGTGGTTCACGTTACAATCACGTTAATTCTATTTTAAATGCATTTTTTAAAATAAAAAATTAAAATGGAACATAAAATAAATTAAATGCATTTATTATATGAATCAATTTCTTAATTTGAAATTGATAAGTTTCAAATAGGATTTGAATGATATTTTGAATATTTTTACAAGGATTTGGATGATATTTACGTAGCAAACTAACAAGGCTACGAAGCAAGAAAGATTTGATACAACAATTGTGTGAATGAAAGAAAAATAGGAAACATAACAAGAGATTAGGAGAGTTTAAAATTGATATCATGAGTCATGATCCTTTGTTACAATGACATGATCTTTTGCTATTGCAAACCTTGAATATTCAAAGTTTAACAAATGACTTTGGTATTTGATTTGTTTGAGGTAATATATATGTAAATTAAAAGTCTTTTAGCATGTTTATATCTTTTTGTTCATTAAAGTTGAAATTCAAAATTTAGTAATTAATTGTATTCTTGGTCTATTAAGAATGGAAAATTGAAGCAACAAAGATCTGACCTTTCATATACCTAGAATCAACTTTAGAAATTGAGATTTGAATTGATTTGAAAATCGATTATTATGTTTAAAATTGACCAGTTGGTACTTAAAATTAAAAATATAAATTAATTTTATTTTCTTCCCATTTATGTTTTAAATCAGATCATTTTATATTGAATCGTACAAAATTTAATAGAAATTGAAAATTCCAATAATTCAATTTATTGTGATTTATTAAATCAAATCAAACATGTCTAAATCAGTTAGCATAACAATATATATATATATGTTAATCGTATCTACAATATTAATTTATATCTATTATGTTAATATTAATATTAATTTATTAGTTTATTATCATTAATATATACAATTGCAATATTTATAATAATCATTTTTAATATTTGGGCAATTTATGCTGAAATTTACATGGCAAAAAATGTTGTATATTATGTTGATAACTTTATATATTGGAGGTTTTAAAAATAATTAGTTATAAATAAAATCTACTATACTAATATTTCAAACTTCTTTCATAGAAACTATTATACATGTCATTCATATAATGATTTAGGCTTCACATGTCATTCATACAGTGATTTAGGCCCCACCTTTCTCAATCTTTTTGTCAAAAGATTTTTTTTAACTTAATTTATAATTTACTTAATAATTATTTTTGTATGAAATAAAATTAAATATTATAATAATCAAAGAATCAAGTATTACAATTGTTAAAAATTACAATTTGCACTAAGAAAGGACCCATGTCAATATAATTATGATGTACAATTAAAATTAAAAACCATTAATAGCCTTGCATTATGAAGGTAATATAAAAAATTAAAAAGAAAATATATTTTCAAAATAAATAATCTTTGAGATCAACATATTTTTTGGCTCTAAAGAAAATGAATAGGTTAAATTGTTAATAAATGGCTAATTGGTTGATTTTGATATGATAATAATTCAAAATTCAATTTCTACCAAATTTATTCTTAATCAAATATTTAAGACTCATTATAATACTAATATTTAAGACTCATTACATGAAAATTCTTCCATGTGTTATTCATATAAAAATTATGCCTCATCATTTTCATAATCTTAATATTTAAAGTAAGTTTTTAAATTTAATTTAATTTTTAATTATTAATTATTTTTTTCAATCATAGCTTCATATCTCTCTAACATTAACAAAAGTAATATAAAAAATAAAAAATAACATAAACAAAATTATAATTGAATATTTTATACCATAAAAATTATATATATATAATTATAGTATTAATGATAACAAAGTTATTATAATTATGTCACAAAAAAATTACAACTAATAATAAATATATTGATCATATTTATTATAATTAAGGATTATAATGATAAGATTAATTATAATAAAACTATTATAATTATGATAATTAATAATAACAAGAAAACCTTATCACACTTTTATTTTTTTAATTATCTTTATTGGATTTGTATTATATATGTATTTTCTATTTTAATTTAAATTATGTTACATTAGTAGTATTTGTTATTATGAATATTAATATTTTGAATTTCAAATTATTTTTTAAAAATTTTCCTTTTTGAAATTTTTTTAATAAACTCGTAAATATTAGTAGGATTCAAATCTCCACATAGAATGAGGAATGAGTACATGTTACGAAGATTGGGATGGGGATGGTATGGTGGCAAAATTTAAATGAGGACTGATTAGGGAAAAAGTTTTTAACTTTAAATTTAGAATTTTTGAAAATCATAACAAAAAAAATTATTTATCTACCTTCATTATATCCTATTTAATTTTTTGCAATTTGAACATTCCAACCCATCAATTCCATAATTTTTTCATAGTAATTTTTTTGGAAACCTTCAAATTTTCAGCATTAAAATATTTTAAAAAATCAATTCCATAATTTACACTTCTTTGATAATGATACTAAATATTTATTAATTTTTAAAAATTAAATAATTAAATTACTTTTTTATTGAAAATAATATTGTAATAATTGATATACTACTCTAATAATTGAGATAATGTAAATTAGGATTACATATGATTTTTACTAATTATTTCACATTAATTATAACATATATTTTAAAATTGATATTTTAATTTATTAAAAGGATGTACAAGGAAAGAACTTGTAATTGAAATCACATAAATTAAATTTATTCATTATTTTTATTAATTAAAAATATAATTTATGTTTTTATAACTTAAATATTTTAATTTACCAAAAAGATATAAACAGCTAGGGGTGATAAAAAAAACATTGAAAGTGGGTACAAGTGGGAATTATCCATAATGATGATAGGAATCAGGACATATTTTATCTTTATAGGATGATCGATGGAGGTGAAGTCCCCGTTTATTAAACATGATAAGGACGGGGATAATACACCTTCATTTTTTTTCAATTATTTTTATTGGATTTGCATTATGTATGTATTTTTAATTTTAATTTAGATTATGTTGTATTAATAGTATTTGTTATTATGGATATTTATGTTTCAAATTGTAAAATATTTTTAAAGGTTTTCTCTATTTGGAATTTGTTAATAAACCTCTAAATACCATAGGGATTCAAAATCCACACATGAAATGGAAATGGGGACCCAGAAAGGGGATGAGATGGGATGAGAGGCAAAATTCTAAAAGGCGATAGGAGGGGTGGGACATGTCCCATTTTTCATACCTCATTGTCATCTCTATAAATGACTCATGATATATAAAATTATCCACTTATTCTCTTTCTTTATTCAACAATTTGAACTTTTGAAATGTGTAAAGTTTTTTTAAAAAAAAAGCTCTCTATTATTAGTTATAGGTCATCTATCGAGATTTTCTCAACTTTATATTATAAACATGATATTTAAAATAAAATATAAAATATAATGACACATTTATGTTTTGTCTATTTATTTAATTATTTAACTATTAACTGACTTTTAAAATAAATTAATATACTCAATTTTCTATAAGATATATTTAAATAAATTATTTATTTTTAATAATGATCAACAAATTATTTTTTATTATCTTTCCGTTCATTGCAGGTTCAAACGACTAATAAATTAATAAAAGACATTTTTGAACAATGAAATAAAACCTCATTTAATATATAAGAAGTGGCAATAGCCACAACCTTTCTCATAAATTAGTGAATGATTGCCAGCCTCGTGACTATCTACCACGTTACCTAACAGTCTCATTGATAAATCTATCGGGAGAAGCACTTAGGCAGAGTACGTTTTGAAGAGCAGATTATTATTGTCCTGCTCCCACTTAGGCATCACATTAATCACGATGTGTGAATGATGGTAGCTCACATTATTTTTTAATTATAATTAGTTCAATTCATTTATAAAAATTGAGCATATTTCATGGTTAGACCTTTACCTCTTCAGGGGAACTCCTGTAATAAATGGATTAGTTAGATGTCTGAAATAGATGCCTGATTTGATCCAAAAAAAAAAAATACACATTACATTTTCTTTGCGGATAAGAGCCGCCCATTCTTTGGTCACTGTCGCCTGTTTTAATTTGTTCATTACCCTTTCCTGAATCTTTTTAATTGATCGATTGGGAATCCTGAATCTTATCACTTGCCAGTTTTTGGGAGGGACAGGCATAGGCAGGGTTAGACTGTGCATGCACTGATGATAATTGTCTATGCAAAAGTTAAATTAAAAGAGCAGCACTTAATCAGTTCCTAGTTTGATTACACGTATTTAATTTTGTCAATACTAATCAAGCACATAAAATAAATTAGATAAAATGCGCTTAATCCTTGAGATATAAAGAAATGACACTCTATTTTCATTGGTTTTAAAAACCTACACTCCACCCCCTTTTTATTAAGGGTGTGTTTGGTGTATTCTTTTTTATAATTTGATTCTTATAAATTATATATTAAATAATAAAAATCAATATAAAATAAATAATAAATTTAATTTCTAGCATTGATTTTATGTTGTTTGATGCCTACAATGTATTAAATAAACTTATCTATCATAATTATTTTTTATATATTATAAATAATTTTACAAGTTAGAATTAAATAATTATTTTAATTAAAATTTTAATAAATTATAAATGACAATTAAATAAATATTTAAAATAATATTAAAATACATAAATTAATAAAAATTAAATATAAACTATAATACATGATAAATAATATAACATTTCTTCTAAAATATAATTATAGACAAGGAAAATAAAAAATCTCAAATAGTTGTTACATATTAATATTTTAATTATCATTCTTTTTGAAATTTACCTATAAATGATTTTAATTAATATTAATTTGGTATGTTTTCAATGTTCATCATACGTATTATGATAAAAATGTAGAAGGTGAAAATATTATAAGAAAAAAATGATATATATTTTTTATATTAGGTATTATGTGAAAATAAAATATTGTGAAAATGAAATTATAAAAAATAAGATTTTAATTTTGATGTGTTGACAATATAAAAGACTTTTACATTATTATCTAATTAATCACTCTATTTAAATGACTTTTTAAATAGTAGATATAGGAGTAAATCTCTTTGACTATGTGACAATATATACTTCAATACATTATAGAACTCATTTATATTGTTAGCACATTAAAATTAAATTCATGAAATAATAATTGTAAAACAAATTAATTAATAGAAATCTTAGAAAGTGTTAAATCATATAGGCAACTACCTTATATATAACTACCCATAATGATTTGATAATTTCTTGAATTTTTATTAGTTGACAATGTAAAATCAAGTTTACACTATAAACTAATGAAAATTTAAAATAGTGTGAAATCATGCTAGCAGATAACTAACTATTAACTATGATAATTAAATTATTGATTTATAACAATTATGTTTAAAATTTTGAATCTCATTTATATAACTGTATTTTATATTTCTATTGTTCCTTACTAATATTATTGATTTTTTAAAAGATAATATTTATCTATATATTTTAATATTATTCTAAATATTTATTTATTTTTTTATATCTTCTTTATTTAAAATGATTTTTGTTAATTTTTAATTAAAATAACTATTGTTAACTTTGAATATAATTTTTAATATAATTTATTAATTTGGTTTCTAGGGACTAAAGATAACCAGCTTAATCGTGAACCGATAAAAATTCAAGAAAGTGTAAAATTCAGTAAAAAGTTATCTACCAATATTTTCTTTTATGCTATTAATGTATAGAAATTAAATTTATTATTTATTTCATAATTATTTTTATTATTAAGTATATAATTTATAAAAAATCACATCACAAAAGATTATGCACCAAATACACTCCTAGTAAAATGGAGTGGAGTGTAGGTTTTTCAAACAAATAGAGTGGAGTAGTGTTATTTCTTGATACCTTAAGAGAGATAAATATATTTTATCAAAAGAAGAAAATTATTAATCTAAATTGCTTTGCCAGTTAGTCTCTTTTTCCATGGGTCCATTCATCTTGTGAATGGAGATTACTTAGTAATTACATTCAATCATAGAACCCAATAAATTGAAATAGTATTTCTCTTTTAACCTGCAACTCTTTGTAACACCCTCCCAATTATCACATTCTACTCGAGTATTGACATAGTAATTAGAATAGATTAATCCATAATCGATACTAGCCGAAATTAATAGAAAAGAGTTTTAATACATATGTTGCCACAACCATATTCACATACATTAACATCATGTCCCAGTTACAATATATACATCATAATAAAAAGACAAATACGAAACAACCCCTAACTAGTCAAAACTTATAGCAAACGAGGCTAGACCCCCTACCGAATACCTAACCTACTCAAATATTTAGCCCGACAAAATATCATATAGATACAATAGAGCAAAAGAAAACTAATAATACATCGATCTCCAGAACTGGGTAAAGCCCTAACACTACACTACTGCTATGTACATGCCAATAGTCTCTAAAGTCTCGCCTCCTACTGAGAGGAAGCTATTGGCCATCGGTGTGATGACCTCACCTCCCAGAGGCGCTGGGCCATTATAGGGTCCGAGTCGGACGAGGAGGACGAAGAAACGGGTGCGCCGCGGGTGTGCGGGTGGAGCAAGGGGAACCTCAAACACACAGGATGTGCCATATGGAGAGGCACACCCTCGTAAGAGAAGGCGAGGTCGAAGTCTACGGCAAAAACTGAAGTACTAAAGGAAAGACCGAAAAAAATATATATACGGAAACTGGGAGCAACGACGGCGTACATGGAGTCCAATGCGCTCGTATTGTCACACGCATTGTGGCGAGTCAAAGAAAAACACCAGGGACGGCATTCTGCGGATTGAACAATACAATACACACAGCCAGGGGTGAGAATATTATAAAATTCTCAGAGGTAGTTTCCCCCAGAGGCTACACATAGTCCAGATAAGAAGTTCATGCATGTACAAAATTCATATAAAGGTCATAAATAGCAACCCTAAAATCTATAGATCGCGAGAACTTAGAATGGCACCACAGTAGTCAATAGGTACTATTATGTACAACCATAAACTCAATTAAACGTATTTTTCTCAATTTCTCAACATAGGGAAGGCTTAGTTTCACATAGAGCCGCATCCACATTTAATAATTTCATAGAGGACAATAGACTGCTAGGACATTAGCTCATTCCTATTCGTAATCATTGGACTTCATTTTTTTCCATTTCTGGATCACACACAGTTTATTCCTAGTCGATACGTCTACTAACTTATAACTTTCTAGGGAAGTCCTTACTTTTGCCTTCCCTCTTTATCCCCTCTAAACCTTGTTTCTTTTTCCATATGTTCAAATATGCAACAACATAATGTGTACATAATATTTTTGCGTTCTCATATAATAGCATCATATATTCCTTTTTCTTTTCTCAAAAACATGTTTACCTTACAATTAAATATTCAATTATATTAGAGGTTCATGAATAAGAAATTGAAACAATTAGTGTGCATTCATATGCCATAGACTTGGAATAGATATCATACTATTATGAAATTTCAGCCATTTTCACATTCTAGCACCTTGCCAGAATTTTCTAGGTTCAACATTTAATTGGTGTATTCAAACAGCCATCCCAAGAGTTACAAAAATTATATATGACACTTCAATGTGTCTAGAATAACCTGTAAAAATTTCAGGATAATTAGATTTCTATAATTACTTCAGTAAAATATACAAATCTTGTGGTCATGGACCACCAATTAAAGGCCAAATCGGGTTCCTAATTTTTAACCCTAGAAATTGATGGAGCTTAAGTGACACTTCAATATGTTATTAGCTTTGTGTAAAAATTTCATGAGCTATCTCAATCAATTTTCTATGATAATAAAATCAACAAGTTTATTGCTTCTTTACAACATCCAGGACGGATCAACACATTTCAGTTTTGATTTTTTGAGGCAGTAAACTTTAAAATTAACACCTAAGAAAATTCATGTAGTTATTTAAGATGTCTACTACAACATATAATTTTTGTAGATCATCTAATTACCCAGAAATATACCAGAAAATTCGTGCACAATTACTACTTGCAGAACAACTAGAAATCCCTTTAATAAAACCCGTCTTAATCAGGGATCTTGTTCCAATTTCCTTTAATAAAAACCCCTTTTTAACACCATCCAAACCCACCACCAAAATTCACACATCAATATCAACATATTATCCATCAATACCATAAGAAGTTTTGGACCTAGGTCATGCCAAAAAGATCAGAAATTACACAAGAAGAGGCAGCAAAAACCCTACTTTGAGTGATCTATTAGCTTCTTGGCTTCAAGGCTAACCAAGCTTGTTTCCTTCTCCTCCAAAGCTCCCAATTCAACTCCAATCCCTCTGATATCAGTGAGGTGTGAGGTACAACACAAGGTTTTGATGAGGAATGAAAATTTTGTTTGGTTAGATTGATAGAGATGAGGTGTAGAACAAGTTTTGTGAAGAACCTTTGATGTTTTAACAACTCTAGCTTGGAGTTTTGGACTTGGAACTCAAGAACAAGCTCCTGAGAGCAACAATGGTGGCTGGTCTTTCTCTCCCTTCTGTTCGAATTCTCTTGGTTTTGGAGGAGAAATTGGTGACTAGGCTTCTTATAATAAAGCATGTAAGATATTTAGCAAAAATAATCATTACTTATATTATAAAGCAACAATGGATGGCTAAGATTAAATCTTGGATTCCAAGATTAAATCTTGGCCTTCCACATGTCTTAATTAGATAAATATCACTTATTTGTGTTGATGGAAATATCTTTCAAGTATTAAAAATCACACACCGAAATCTCAGAATGGGTAAACACCTTACCCGATAAAATCGAATATCGAAAATTACTTCTAAGCATAAAGTTTTCATTCCCACACATTTCTAACCAATTCCTCATATTTTCCTAATTTCAGGCACCTAGGGTCTCAATCTCCAGTTTCTGTTGGAACTTGGGCCGCAAAATACTATTCACAAAATTTTTATTTATTTATTTATTTATTTTTACTCATGGAGTCATGCTCATCATAACTACGTCTGTCAGAATTCTAATATTTCCATTAACCATTCCTCAATCAATTTCTAAAGAAAAACTAGGATGTTACACTCTTCACCATTTCAACTCACCTTCTTAATATGCGATGAATATTAAATAATGAAATGTTAAGGTCTATATGACTTAGTACTATGAACAATTTACATTATGAAATGACCCTTAGAAATGTATGGAAAAATGGAGTTTAGTCTATTAATAAGGCACAATGGTGGCAGACATTGGTCCATGGTACTTCTTGACCATAACATGGTCCATGATTTAATACCATTGGATTTTGTATCAACGATCCAAATTTAAAGACATAAGTATTATTAAATAAAATAATAATTTTCAAAATTAAAATGGTAATTTTAAAATTACATAAGTATTCTTCATTCAACTTTCAATCTTCCTTTCATCATTTTCCCCTCTCACCCCACCTCACCACCACCCACTTTCGTTAATCACCACCCAACCGTCCTTGGTGCCCTCCATCTACCAAACACCCTCCGCCTTTAGGTGGTCGCATGTCATACTCTAGTGTGATCGCGCCAAAATTGATGCTTATACTCTAGGATTGCCATGGCACTCTCACCCTCTTTGTTGAAAGCTTTGTTGTAAAGGTTTTAGTTTTTGGGTGAAGAAGAAATCACAGGGTCCAATTAAATTTCTTCTAGGTAATTCATATGTTGTTGGACTGAGGAAAAACAAGGATTTTGAGTTGCACCATTTCAAACTTAAAACTTAAAACAGAAAAAGAAGGGAAAAAACTTGTTTATTTGGCTAAGAGCTACCAATGCTAGCTTGACCCAAGGAAGAAATATCACTACTAGGAAAACTGTACCGAATTTACCAATGGATTTTTTCTATTTTCAACGGAAAGTTTCATTTCCAATGAATTTTTCGAGATTTTCACTATAATAACATAGTCAGAAATAATTATCAAGGAAAAAATCCATCCATAAAAGTTACCAAAAAATTACCGATGGATTTTTCCTTCAAAAATCCGTCAAGATGAGTTGAACAACTTGTCAAATTCATCAGATGAAAAGTTATCAATGGATTTTATTGGTAATTTTTAATTTAATTTGTAATATTTTAATCATTTTCCAATGAATTATTTCATTGGTAATTATTGATTTTATAATTCTTTATTTTTATTTTTTTTTTTATTACCATTTTTCATAGAAATTTTAAAAATTAATATTTTTCTTTACCTCCTGAAAATATTTCAGGAATTATTATTTTTTAAATAAATATTCTATAATTTGTGTGTTACCAAAAAATTTAAGAGTTTATTTTTTTATTTAAAGCTAATTATAAATATATAAATATATTTAATAATGAAAATGATAAAAAAAAATTCCTAATAAATAATAAACGCAATGAATTAAAGTTCAAAATGTAAAATAGATAAAAATATCAAAAATGTACAAACACAAACATAAAAAGTTCAACATATAACAAAGAAAGAAAAAACAAGAATAAGGAGAAGGTAGCAACATCATCATCATCATTAGCATCACCATCATCATCATAATCATCAGTGGCGAAATAAAAAGAGCCTACCAGCATCTTCTTCCACAAAGACATTATCTCCTTTATCTTCATCTCTATAACCTCCTTATAGCACTGCTCATAGGCATGTTATAATAAAATAAAATTAAACCTCTATCAAATATATGAAATCATAAATTAAATATATATACAAACAATAAGTTCAAACATATATATACCCAAAAAATGTTTAAAATAATGACTAAACCATCCGAATGCGTAGTCTATAGTAGTATAACCACCACAATATATATATATATATATATATATATATTGATTGCTTAAATCTCTAAATACAAAATGTTTTAAAAAGTTATATATTGACTACTTAATAGTTAAGACTTAACAAGAATAGGAAAACAAAATCAATAAATTCAATCATAATACTTTCCTAACAAAATAAAAATGTTGTGGGCATGCAATCAATTAATATCTTCACTAACATAACTTAGGTTCAAATTGTTTTGTATTTTAAGTATAGAATCTGTGCATTATAAATGAAAATATGTATATGGTTATACGGCCCATATTTGCTTATCTCATTTTCATGATAAAACACTCATCATATATATGTATATATATATATATAAATTTACCTTATAATGAGCTAATTATATTTGATTAGTTAGAAACCAAGACATTCTTAATAAAATTGCTAAAAAAGAAACATAATACATGCTTGTTAGGAACTTTCTTTTGTGTCAGTCTAATGTTTCTTTACTTTTCAATATATATATATATATATATTGTATAGACTTGGATAGAGTGAGAGACTCAATTGATTTTCATGCAAACTCATGTTATAATGATTGGATTTCTAGGATTCTTTGTACAATAAACCATGGTGCATGCAAGGTGTGAAAGCACCTAGAGGTTGACAAATGGGGTTTGTTAGATGCATCCCTGGTGGAGTTGAAAAAAGATGAAGATTAATAATTCTATGAATGAGATATTTGAATTTAAATTGATTTGCTTTTGTGTTAAGTCTTTGTATCAGTTTCTATTTCATTCTAAAGACAATTGTTGCATAGCTTGGTTGTATTGGATTATTGTCCTTCAAACTTTTGGATTTTTACATTTGGTAGAGTTTGGATTTGTAATATTTATAATTTTCTACTTTGTTCAAAAGAAAGCTATTGATTATGTTGTTGTATTTTGATTATTAATTATTAATTGAAGTGGTTTGAGCAAACTGCTCCTACAAATGGAACATTATAGAACTTTGTGTTTGAATTTAGCTACTTTCAACATTTCATCAAAGCACTATCAGGAAAATTTTCAATTCACATTGCTATCAAAAATGTTTTAGAATCACTTGTGTCTCGATCACAAATTGGATGTCATGTTGAGGCCAGATTCATCAATTCATAGTATCCATGAGACCTCTAAACTAGTTTTCTAACTCCATTTCTCATAAAATTCCTATCTCCCTTAATACAACTAAAACTAAAAGGATGCCAACATTTTTAAAAGCAACAAATTGATAAGAAATTACCAATATTTTAGAACTAGTTACCAATAGGTATTAGGAAAAATTTCAAATCACTTTTAGTCTTGAACACAATTGGATGTCATGTTGAGGCTTGATTCCTTAATTCATAGAGCCCATGAGTCCTCTAAACTAGTTCTCTAACTAAATTTCTCATAAAATTCTTATCTCATTTATACAAACAAAAACGGTAAGATACTAGCTTTTTTAAAGGTTACTAACAAATCGATAAACAATTACCAGCAATTTGTAAGCACTTGGCAATGTGTATCAAAAAACGTTTTGAATCACTTTGGTCTTGAAGCACAAATTGGACGTTGTGTTGAGCCTCGATACATATATTTATAGAGTCCATGAGTCCTCTAAAGTAGTTCTCTAAATCATTTTCTCATAAAATTCCCATATCCTCTAATATAACCAAAAAATAAAAATAAAAATAAAAGGATACTAGCTTTTTTAAAAGGTTACCAACAAATTGGTAAGAAATTACCAGCTTATTAGAACTAGTTACCAACAAGTGTTAGAAAAAATTTTAAATCACTTTTGGTCTCGAAGCACAAATTGGATGTCATATTGAGGCTTGATTCCTCAATTCATAGAAGCTCTGAGTCCTTTAAACTATTTCTCTAACTAAATTTCTCATAATATTCTTATCTCATTTATGTAAACAATAACTGATAAGATACTAGCTTTTCTGAAAGGTTACCAACAAATTGATGGCAATTACCAATAATTTGTAAGTAGTTACTAACGTGTATTAAAAAAATTTTGAATCACTTTGGTCTTGAAGCACAAATTGAATGTTGTGTTGAGCCTCGATACATCAATTCATAGAGCCCATGAGTTCTCAAAGAGTCTCTAAGTCATTTTCTCATAAAATTCCCATCTCCTCTAATATAACAAAAATAAAAGCCTAAAAGGATACCGGTTTTTTTAAAAGATTAGCAACAAATTGATAAGAAATTATTAGCGTAATAGAACTAGTTACCAACAAGTATTAGAAAAAATTTTAAATCACTTTTGGTCTCATAACACAAATTGGATGTCGGTTGAGGTTTATTACTAATTCACAGAGCTCATGAGACCTCTAAAGTAATTCTCCAACTAAATTTCTCATAAAATTCTTATTCGTTATACAAACAAAAACTGGTAAGATACAGCTTTTTTGAAAGGTTACCAATAAATTGATAAACAATTATCAACAATTTGTAAGTAGTTATCAACATGTATCAAAAATTTTTTGAATCACTTTGGTCTTGAAGAACAAATTGAATATTGTGTTGAGCCTTGATACATCGATTCATAGAGCCCATCAATCCTCTAAAGTAGTTCTCTAAGTCATTTTCTCATAAAATTCTCATATCCTCTAACATAACCAAAAAAAAAAAAACTAAAAGGATACTAGCTTTTTTAAAATGTTACTAACAAATTGATAAGAAATTACCAGTGTATTAGAGCTAGTTACCAACAAGTATTAGAAAAAAATTTAAATCACTTTTGGTCTTGGAGCACAAATTGGATGTCATGTTGAACTTTATTCCACAATTCATATAGCCTATTAGTCCTTTAAACTATTTCTCTAACTAAATTTCTCATAATATTCTTATTCGTTTATATAAACAATAACTAATAAGATACTAGTTTTTTTAAAAGCTTACCAACAAATTGATAAGCAATTACCAACAAATTGTATGCAATTACCAACATGTATAAAAAAAAAAAATTTGAATCACTTTGGTCTTAAAGCACCAATTGGATATTGTATTTATGTCTATACATCAATTCATAGAGTGCATAAGTCCTCTACTATAGTTCCCTAACTCTTTCTCATAAAATTCTCATCTCCTCTAATATAACAAAAAAATTAAAAATAAAAGGATACTAACTTTTTTTAAAGGTTACCAAAAAATTAATAAGAAATTACTAGCGTATTAGAACTAGATACCAACAAGTATTAGAAATTTTGGTTTCAATAAAAAAAATAACCAACATATTAGAACTAAATACGAAGGAGAGTTGCATATTATGCACTACAACTATAAAGCCATATGGTAGGTGGGGGTTTAAAAATAATCTATTGACACCAAATTTTCTAATACTTGTTGGTATCTAGTTCTAATACGCGGTAATTTCTTATCAATTTGTTGGTAACCTTTTAAAAAAGTTGATATCCTTTTATTTTTTATTATTTTTGTTATATTAGAGGATATGAGAATTTTATGAGGAAAGGAGTTAGAACTACTATAGAGAACTTAGGGACTTTATGGATTGATGTATTGAGCTTGAATACAATATCCAATTTGTGCTTCAAGACGAAGTGATTAGAATCTTTTTTTAATAGACGTTGGTAACTTACAATTTGTTCGTAATCGCATATCAATTTATTGGCAACCTTTCAAAAAAGCTAGTATTTTATCGGTTATTGTTTCTATAAATGAGATAAGAATAGTTATGAGAAATTTAGTTAGAGAAATTGTTTAAAGGACTAATAGGCTCTATAATTTGAGGAATCAAGCCTTAATATGACATCCAATTTTATCAACAAATTGTTGGCATCTAGTTCTAATACTTGTTGGTATCTAGTTCTAATACGTCTGGTAATTTCTTATCAATTTGTTGGTAATCTTTTAAAAAAGCTAGTATCCTTTTATTTTCTTTTTTTTTTTTTTTATTAGAGAAGATGAGAATTTCATGAGAAAATGACTTAGAGAACTACTTTAGAGGATTGATGGGCTCTATGAATCGATGTATCGAGGCTCAACACAACATCCAATTTGTTCTTCAAGACCAAAGTGATTTGAAAATTTTTGATATACGTTGGTAACTCCTAAATTGTTGGTAATTGCTTATCAATTTATTAGTAACCTTTCAAAAAAGCTGGTATCTTACTAGTTTTTGCTTATATAAATGAGATAAGAATTTTATGAGAAATTTAGTTAGAGAACTAGTTTAGAGGACTCATAGGCTTTGTGAATTAAGGAATTAAGCCTCAACATGACATCCAATTTGTGTTCCAAGACCAAAAATGATTTGAAATTTTTCCTAATACCTATTGGTAACTAGTTCTAAAATATTGGTAGTTTCTTATCAATTTGTTGGTTTTAAAAACATTGGCATCCTTTTAGTTTTACTTATATTAAAGGAGATAGGAATTTTATGAGAAATTGAGTTAGAAAACTAGTTTAGAGATCTCATGGATACTATGAATTGATGAATCTAGCCTCAATATGACATTCAATTTGCGATCTAAGACCAAAGTGATTCTAAACATTTCTGAATAGCAATGTGAATTGAAAATTTTCCTGATAGTGCTTTGATGAAATGTTGAAAGTAGCTAAATTCAAACCCAAAGTTCTATAATGTTCCATTTGTAGGAGCAATTTGCTCAAACCACGTCAATTAATAATTAATAATCAAAATACAACTAACATAATCGATAGCTTTCTTTTGAACAAAGTAAAAATTTATAAACACTACAAATCCAAACTCTATCAAATGTAAAAATCCAATGGTTTGAAGGACAATAATCCAATACAACCAAGCTATGCAACAATTGTCTTTAGAATGAAATAGAAACTGATACAAGGAATTAACACAAAAGCAAATCAATTTAAATTCAAATATCTCATTCATAGAATTATTAATCTTCATTTTTTTTCAACTCCACCAAGGCATGCATCTATCAAACCCCATTTGTCAACCTTATAGGCTACTTTCAAACCTTGCATGCACCATGGTTTAATGTACAAAAGAATCCTAGAAATCAAACCATTATAACATGAGTCTGCACCATGAAAATCAATTGAGTCTCTTGCTCCATCGAAGTCTATGCAATGTTCCTATATATATATATATATATATATATATATATATTGAAAAGTGAAGAAACATTAGATAGGTATAAAAGAAAGTTCCCAACAAGCATATATTATGTTTTTTAGCAATTTTATTAAGAATGCCAATTCTAATACAAAACATGTGAATTTAGAATACCTTCCTACAAGCCTCTACTTTCAGGATTAAATTCAGATGAAAATAGGATATAATTGATAGGGATTTTCAACTAGTTTAATTATTTTTCAATTCAACTTGAAAAGTTATATTCATTGAGTGAATCTAGTTGAGTGTAGAAATAATAAGAAGATTGAATAAACATGTGTTGGTCTGATATATAAATAAGACAAAACACAAATTCTGAGAGAAATAAGCATGTTCTAATTACTATGTTTGTTTCAACAATAATTATGTGTATGAAGAGTCAAAACCTAGTGATTACTGAGTTTTATTTTATAGCATTAAAATGATGAGCTATTAGTAGTTGGTTCTTAATGAACAAATTATTTGTACAAGTCTAGAACACCAATGCTTTCAAATCAACCACCTCAGAAGTCTTTTGAGTTTATTGTCAATGTCTTGCTCTCAATTTTTTTTCTTTTGGACAAATGTAATCCTTCGAGCTATATTCAACTTGTCCAAATCAAAGTTCAAGGCTGCCAAAGACAATCACATAATTCTTTGTTTCCATTCTATGTCAACATCTACCAACTTAAGTACAAGAAGTCCATCATAAGTGAACATGAGTATAAATGGACATAAAATTAGGAAGTTTGGTCTCATTTCAATTGTAAGATTTTTTCAAAACAAAAGAGCAATGGTGGACCAAATTAGTGCAAGTGAACTAAGTTTCTCAATGCAAGAGAAATGATAAGATAAAGTGATAGAAACTCAAAAACTTTTTGTGATATTGAGAGAGCTTTATTTATTTACATAGAAAAGCAATTAAAATGGAAGTGTTATGATTACTTTCAAGAACAAATTAAAGAGAAAAACTCATTCACAAAACAAATGTCCTTATATTTCCCATTTCAATTTGCAGGTGGGCTAGATGATGTACTAATAACTAGTACATCGAATGCCTATATCAAATCAAGGACATAACCCTACATTGTTCATCTACCATTCAATTCAACATACTTAACTAAAATTAATATTTTTTCCTTTTTTTTATCTATTGAATTTCAAACCTTAATATCAATAGAAAAGGGAATGACTTTTGCAAGCTAAAGTTCTATGGGAAGAGAACTTACCATAGAGCATTGGCTAGGAAAGGCTTTTTCTTCTCCAAGAGACAATCTCCAACTCATGCCAGGAGTGACTTATCTTTCTTTTATTGTTGGTTTTTGATGAGAGAGCAAGAAGAAATTGATAAAGCATGAGCACAAAGTAATAACAAGAGATAATCAATGCAGCAACAAGGATTACAAAGTAAAGTTTCAGAAATTAGGGGAATTGGGAAAGTTTACATCTTAAGGGCATTAGTTTGGGGAATAGGAGAGAGTTGGGGGTTGAAGGAATAGGGAGGAATTCGTGGGTGAGACTTTTTCAAAATTTATAAATAACATTTTTTCCTTTTATTTTAAATTTTCTAAATGCTCCTTGGATGACACACACATTTATTTTTATATACCCATATAAACATATGATGGCTTCTCATTTGGACCATATGCGTCCGTGTGTGCATTGCTTTGATACGTCAAAATATCATTACTCAAAAGTAAAAGTAAATTAATTTAATGAAGAAAAGGGTTGCTTGAATAGAATTTCTTCTAGTTTTTTATATCTAGGGCCAAAACATCAAGGATTGTGTGTCACTTACACATGTTCAAGCTACAAGGGTAGTTGGGAGCAACTATCTACAAGAAGGAAGGTGCACTTTTAATCAAATTTAATTATAAATATCTTTCAACAAACCATCTTCTAAAGTAAAAGTCTTTTCAGGAAATAGTTTATGCTCTTTAACTTAACAAAATTTTGCAGCACTCCTTTAAATTAAGATTCCATTCTTTAAATTAAAAACAAATTCAACAGAACCTCCCTTGAAACTAAGACATCCCAAAAAATTAATATCAATATATATATATATATATATATATATATACCAATCCAGTCAATCAATTGAACAATACAATCAAACAAACATTTAAATATCCTAAAACCATTCTAGAGCACACCCCATTGTAACATCATAACATGCATATCCTGCAATTGTCGCATGCACAATCAAATATCCAGAAAGCAATGCAAACAAGTTCAAAGAAGGACCTAGGCGCCCTTCCCCCATATGCAAATCCTAATTTCCAACAACTCTATCATAGAAGTCATAAGTCTCTATCCTAACAAAAATGTAATTAAATAAGGAGAAAAAAAAAATTACTTCCTTTAAAAGACAAAAGAATAATATGCTCCGCCAAAGAAATACACGAAACTATTTACGTTCAGAGAAAAAATCAATTACTTAAATTAATAAATCAATTAATCAAAAATCCCTCAAATATAACCTACATCTCTCATACATTATATACATAAGTGGATATCTCTCAACAGTCCATAACAAATGGGATGATAAAACAGAAATAGGAAAGGCCAAATAGAGATGAAACATATAAAAATCATAGCATATATTGATGCAAGTGTCGCTGCTGACAACAAATTAAAAATCTATGAAGTGCCAAGTTACATAAAAAATGTAGTAAATGGCACAACTAGGTATATCACAAGGAAGTATTACTAGCCAATTAGAAATTTAGGGGTTTTTGAGATTATAGCAAGCCAAAATAAATTGCGAAATTATAATGAGAAGAATCACCTCACAAGAATCCCTTGGTAAGGAGTTGTTCAATCATCAATTCAAAAGATAAATTCATGGTCATGGTTTCTTTCATTAGTTATGCTACCACACAACAATGATGCAATTCTACTTAGTGATCATACAATCGCACTCCCACTTAAAAGGTTTGGCTAACATATGAACTAGTAATTCACGATCGTGATTCTATGAACCTATGCCATTTTGATTACCAATTACAGCAACCTAATTCCTATTAGAGAGTTAATTTCAATCCCTTACCAATTGGATGTAATCAAATCAATCGACCCAATATCTCAATGGTATCTAGATTATGCACAAAACGAATGCATAACCAAACAACTCTAAAAATACAATCACAATAATCTTTGCAATTGATATCAAAAGAGAAAGTAAACGGAAGAAAACCTAACTATGAATTGCAATTAAAATAGAAACCTCAAGAACAATCTCAATCTTCAGTATCCTGGTACATGGTAAAGAGATTACTCCTCCATAGGGGAGTGTACAACAAATCGTTGTTGAAAGAAAAGCTGTAATTACAATATAGACGGAGCCAAACAAAGATTGTGAACTCCAAAACCTAGAAAGAAAGAGTAGAGAGAGTATTCTGAGAGAAGTGAGTTAGAATATTTGAAAACCTAAAAAGAAAATAAAGCTGAAATCGGGTTCTGTTACGCGGAATTCAATCTCTCATTGATGCTAGCCATATACTCCTGAGTCCCTGGGCGTACAGTGCGTCCGAAAATATGTCCTTTGTTGTTGGCTACCACGGCGGTGAACCAAACACTTCTAAGCCTATTTTGAGGTCCAAATGTTCGAATTAGCTCTTCAGCCTAAAAATAGAAGTTGTAGCTCTTTGAATGAGCTTTCCAACGCAACTGGAATCACCTCAATCCAACATGTGTAGCCCCAAATCTGGAAAACCACTAACTAAAGGTCAAACTAGACAACATCAAAGCTTTCGCAGTATTTGGAGTCCTTGTCTTCTCTCTAATGCACCAAACTAGAGGTCTCTATTATCAAACAACACTCCCACAAAGAGGTTAAAAGCACAAAGCACTTCCAAAATATGAAAGTCACTAAAATAATGTTGATAACTACAAAATTATTGAATGATGCAAATTGAGAGACAAAGTGCAAAATCATGATTAACTATTAATTAAAACACAACTCAAATGTAAAATACTAAGAATTAGGAAGGAAAATGGGTGCACAATGCAACCCATAAACTCCCCCATCACTTAAATAATTGCATGTCCTCATGCAAGAGACTAAGATAGATGGGGCAAAGCGGCTCAACTCTGACTCTAAAAATGCGTGATGTATGGAAAATAACAATACACCAATCTCATGGACCTAGAGATATAAGCAATGAGCTTTTACACTAACAATCAAAGAGGACCTCAACAAGCAAGGCATAAAGGAGAACATAGCATACAAGGTGGAATTCCACATACATAATGAATGAATCAAGTGCAAAAAATCCTTCCAAGGTTAGTGTTTGCCACCATTCACTCAAGTGTTTTAGGATAAGATGTACACTCAAGATCACCTCAAATGAAAATGCATTACCATAGGCTTGTTAGGAGTCTCATTCTCCATTTGTCACACACATGCATATTGAATCAAGAAGACTTGCTTTTGGTTATTGAACTATACATAATCTTTAGCCGAATGGACAAAATTCAGAAAAATTTTCCACTCATAACCTCAGGTGAATAGGAACGACTACCTAAATTGTCCAGCTAGCATTATCATTAGAACCTGTCTTAATTGTCCAAATGGCGCATTTAGAGAACTTTATGATTTGTCCAACCTTTCGCTTCTATAACCTTCTCTACTAGCCCTTATAAAATGTAGGACAATTAGGAAAGGAGGACATGTTCAAAGCTTAGAATTCAAGTACTACAATAGCGAGAACACTTGTTATTCTATGTCAAGTCAAATGATCAATTAGCCAAACTTCATATTTGGCAATAGAAACTTGAAACTTTGTCTAGAACAGTTATGATGGGGCTTAGGTGAAGGTGGGAGAATATAAAGGCTAGTGGAGCTAAACCTCTAGTTAAAGGAGAGCAAATGTATACACAAAGAACCAAGTGCCTAAGGGTACACTTTGTCCAACTTAACCATTCAGACCCTTAATTTGCAAGGTGACACACCTTTATCCAAACTTTTGCATATACTTTTTTTTTTTAATTTTTTTTCAACCTTTTTTCCTTCTTGGTGTACAGCTACTGAATTTATTTTTGTACACATTGTTCCTTCCTCTTAATTTGGGGCATGTCCTCATGCTTTCCCCACACTTATGCTCAAGCACATATAAGAGATGCACAAATTCTCTCTTAAGCCTAAAAGGTTGGGAATTTTCATGGTTTTTCACTTTTAGCTAAAGATGTGTTAAAACAAAGGAATGAGTAATAAGGCTCAAAGGGGCTAATCAATGGTAACATGCAAAGGATGGTTATATGGGTGACTGGTTCTAAACAAGAAAAATGGCTCAATCATATTCAAGCATGTACATCAAAACATATTTTCAAACAAGACCTAAGCAAGCTCTAGAATGCAAATCCAAAGAGGGAAACACCCATGAACAAATAAGCATGGAACATGATAGTCCAATCAAAGAGGCTCAAAATCTCACACGTAAAAGTGCATGTACTCAATCCAATCAAGATAGTGAATCCACCAAGCATACAATACAAAGTAGTCAATGCCAAGCAAGTCAATAAAATGCATGTGGTGTGAGCCCAGATATTGGAAAAACATAACTAAAGGTCAAACTAGACAACATCAGAAACTTAGCAATATTCCTGAGTCCTTCTTCTATTCTAATACACCAACCTAAAAGTCCCTGTTATAAAAAAACACTTACAAAGAGGTTAAAAGCACAAAGCACTTCCAAAGTATGAAAATTCACTAAAATAAATTGATAACTACAAAATTATTGAATGATGCAAATTGAGGACAAAGTGCAAAATCTGATTAACCATCAATTCAACACAACTCAAATGTAAAATACTAAGAATTAGGAAGGAAAATGGTGCGCAAATGCAACCCATTATATATCTCTTATCATAGATTAAGAAAAGCATATATGAACTGGCTCCCCTAATTTTTTTTTGGCAACAAAACATTGATTTCGCATATGCAGAAATTGATTTCCAATAGATGGACTTCATTGAGAGCATGTGAAATGAAAACAACTTTTTTAAAATAAATAAAATGAAAAGCTCCTAAGCTCAATGCGATGTTTAAGAATTAATTACAAATAAAATCACAAATGCAATAATAACTTAAGAATCAAAGTTAAGTTAAGAAAAAATAAATGAACCAAATGAGCTTTTTCAAGGTTTGGGAAAACCTAAGTTGCGAAACACTAGTATCTATTACGATATGGAAAATCAATTGTTTCAAAAATTCCAAAACAAAAACAATGAGATAGGTAGCTTAATCCATAGTAGATCATGGGAAAGACATAACAAAATGGAAGAAAGTAACTAGTGGGAGGGTAAGTGTATACCTAAGACTAAGATGGACATGGTGTTGGTGCACTTGACACGGAGAGCGAAGCAGAGTTGGACTTCCTCCAAGCGACGCGCGAAGTTCCTCTGAGTCGGCATCCGGGCTATGTGCAGGCAAAGAGATCGCGACGTGACGATGTGCCTTGGCCTTCCACTAGATGGCATGACAAAGGTCCTCTAAGGAGAGAGCGACGGTGCGACAATGGCGTCAGCGCGGGTGGATGCTTGGGTGATGGTGACATCAGAGGCGGAGATGGGTAGGCCGATGTTGAAAGGGTTCGTGTGGCACACAAAGGGAGAGAGTCGCAAGAGAGAGAGAGAGAGAGATAGATAGATAGAGAGTAAAACATTGAAACTGATCCTCTTTTCTTTTATAGTTACCAACGATATTTGAATTACAATGGAAAATTTCCACCTTAACTCCATGGAAAACGTGCCATCCAATTAAAAATGACGGATTATTCACGCTATAAATAAATTTAAAAAAAAAAATTTAATTCCAAATGGAAAAACTCCGCAGTAAAATTAAATTTTCAAAAAAAATAATTCAAGTTATTTATGACGAAAATCCGTCGATAATGTGCATGCCTATAAGTTTTCCGAATTTTCCATCAGTAATGACTAAAACCAAATTTTTTTTTTGCTCAAATTTCACATTTTTTGTCGATAAAATGCGTAACTGTGTATTTCTTGTAGTGTTTAATTTGTTAAGGGTCCTATATGGTTATCCACTAAGCCCTTAGTGTAAAAGGGTCATGTTATCCTATTAGTTGTCATTTGCAAAGTTGTCCACTACGTGGCACACAAGTTGAGTGGCGGTGCGGAAGGTACAAAGCATTGGTGGGCAACAAAGGTAGAGTCAATTCCCGACAGTGAAGGGACGTGAGTCATGGGCGATCCTGGTTCTAGGGAAGTGGCAATGATGGTAGTTGGGTAGCGTTGTGGCTAGTGAAAAGGTTGGTAAAGGAGAAGAGGGGTAATTGGTTAGAATAGGAATTAAAATTTAAAGGAAGGTTAATTTAATAATTAGGTGAGGACTATGAGAAGGTCCAAAACATATGAGCACCAAATTATCCTTACCAAGGAACAATACCCCCACAAATTAGTAGATGCATGATAGTAAGTAAACTATACCTGTAAGGCAAATGAGATCATGCTAATGTGAATTATGCGTACTTTGTCATTCCTCATTGTCTAATGTCATGTTCTATTAAATGAGTTTTTATTCTATTGTTGTCTAAAATGTCCTTTGTTAATTTATTTTTATTTATTTGCTTTTGTCATCTTTTATTTTATTAAAGCCTTTTCATTTTTCCTCGATTACATTTAATAATTTAATTCATTTAGTTATTGGATTATGTAATTTTGTATTCTTAATTATACTATCAGTTCAATTTATGGTTTTATTTTTACTTTTTTTATTTGGTTTAGTTGAAGAAAATAAGTTAACTAATTGTAAAATTATGAAGAGGCTTTTCTTAAAGAAAGATTATAAGAGGGTAGATTACCCTAATATGTTTAAATTAAATTATTTTTTTCATTTTTTGACTCATTTTTCAAATAAAGTATATAATATTTTCACATAAATACTAAAAAAATGTAACAAACTAATTGTGATAATCTTAATATCTCATACATTGTAAAAAAAAAATCTTAAATGATGTGAAAATATATCATTAGATATTAATATAAAATTTTTAACCCAAAAAGTGAGTAGTTGAGATATAATGGAGGGAGTAATTATCTACGAAACATAGTAATAAGTATGTTAGGTAAAAATAATAAAAAAAGTAAACAAATAAATTGTAGTATATACAATATTCATAATACCCAATAAATTTTTTTCATTCCGTGTTTATATAATTCAATCAAGTATTGAATAAGCATATATATTAGGTTAAAGTTTTGTCTATCTCTCAATTTTTATTAGAATATTTATTTTTTAGCTTTTATTCTTAAAAAGTATGGAAACATATATAATATATGAAACTAGTTATTTACATATATAATATATATTACTTTATTTCATAAACTTATATTACTTAATTATTTCCTTCAATCGAACCGAAAAAGACAAAAGAAAAATAAAACATAATTGGAGTGATCGAATAAGAATATAAAATCCCATAATCCAATAACCAAATGAATCAAACCATTAAGTGTAGTCATGGAAAAAAAAATGAAATTTTCTTAATAAAATAAAAGATGACAGAGACAAAGAAATAATAATAAATTAATAAAAGACATTTTTGAACAATGAAATAAAGAAAATTTCTTAAATCCTCCCGGAGGAAGGATGTTTCTTCCTCCTCATGGATCTTGTACCATTGAGAAGTCTTGGAAAGTGTACTATGTATTGGGACTCACATAAATAAAAGGTGGAGATGATTTATGGAGGAAGAAATTTTTTCCTCCTGGAGGAAGGAAGAATCTCTCTGAAATAAAACCTCATTAATAAGAAGTGGCCATAGCCACACCCTTTCTTATAGACTATTGAATGATTGCCAGCCTCATGACGATCTACCACGTTACCTAACAATCTCATTGATAAATCTATCGGAGAGGTACTTAGGCAGAGTACGCTTTGATGTCTTGTCTGCTGTGCTACCATCGAGGAACGAACGGCTGCATATGATGTGTTGGCCTGGTTCCCCTAAATATTTAGGTATCTCAATGAGTGTTCATGCCCCAAACCATAAGAAGAAAATAATAATAAGGGTGAAATAATAATAAGGGTAAAAAACAGTAACACCACCTGAAGTTTTAGGATATGACATATAACCGCGATCTTTACTAAAACGTGCATGAAGCGTCAACCCTTTCAGTATCAGCTGTCCGAGGTTATTAGAGACATTTTAGATGAGAGAGGACGCACTTCCCTCCACATATCGATCAATCATCTCCCATAAACTTGGTGCTGTCTCTATTTTCACTGTGTTAGTATTCTCCGTTACTGTCACTTTCTTTGACAAGATATATACACATCCAATGTGAGGATTTGGAACCCGAGCTAGGCTTTATTCAGTTGATGAACAACACACTAGTGAACGATTAGAGTTTAAAACGGAAAATTGGTTGGCCTAAGTTACAAGCCATCATTGTCAATATTTGAGAAAACTCAAAAAGAATGAAAAGTCGAGGGCCATTCAATGATGGAGTTATTGATTGGACCGCGATGCACCAGAAATCCCTGCGTACCTTGCTGTATTAGTGTATCAATAGTGTGATGTTGGTTTAGTGATCCGTGACTGAAATGTCAAACTTTTTATGTCTACGTGGAAAAGAGCCTTGATCTATAATAGAGGAATGATATTTACATTCAAATTTTTGATACATTTGAGACTCATTAGAAGTGAAATAGACACAATGATAGTAGACCTATCATCTGTTTTTCCTATTCATCACCTCACAGTATTTGTTAGATACTTGAAAAGACCTTATAATTGTCTCCATTATATTTGTGTACGATAAATTATTTTCAAATAGAAATTTTGTACCTCATTTTGGATTACGCTAACAAAATAGACATTATAACAAGAAATTATTTGAAAGCTAGGCAATGGCATCATCAAGAAATTTGATATAGCCTAATTTTTAATATCTAATTACTTGAGTAAATTGATATATTACAGTTTGTTATTCAACAAATTCATTATGCACCATACATGCATTAAAACTCAAATGAATATATATGTTTTATCACATAAATGAATGGTGTGGGAGAATAAAATTGAATGCAAGTTCTATCGAGCAAATTATCCATGAAGTAGCACAAATTTTGATGAGTATATATATTATGAGTTTTGTATTCTATTAACTTTTTCTATCAAACAGATATTCCTTGTAGTACCATGATTTATCCTAATCTATATCATTCATATTGTGCTTCTTTAAAATTATCCTATCATTCCTTGTGCACAGCACGAGCTATTATACTAGTATTGTCTAACGATGCCGTTCCTCCCTTTTGTGGGATACAATTATTCCTTTTTCATTATAAAATTTTTTAACATTATAATTTCATTAGATATTGGACGTGTCAAGCAAGGTTGGTTCCATTGGGTTAACCTTCTGCATCAACAATGGAATTTGATTCTTGTTGGTCCTATATATGTTAATGAATAATATGTAAGTACTTGTATAAAGCCTTGATAAGCTCATAGACATATCGTAACATGGATTGGGGCAAACATTTTTCTCAACTTAAATTTTTATTTATAAAAGAAATAAATTTTAATTTTTCAAATGGTCATGTTTATTAAAAAGACATCATAAATGTTTTTAATTAATTTTTGAAATTATAAATGTCAATTAAAATAGTTGTAATAGTTTCAAAGCATGATTTTAGTTCCTAATGTTGTAATTTATTAATTAAATCAATCTTTAAGTTCATAAATTAGGGATTAATATGAATACAATATTGGGGCTAATTGGATTAAGAAAACATAACATCAGATATTAATTTGGCTAAAATAAAATGTTACAAACTAAAATGTCCAATATTGGCCACTAAGTTGAGGGTATGCACTCAAAAAACTAAAAATCAATGTTGTGACATAGTGAGCCAAAAAACAAATGAAGTAGCTTCAAATAAATACTTGGAAGCATAAGAACAAATGACACAAGGAGCTAACATGATTATGCAAATAGCCTATATCCATGGACAAATATGACAATCAAATATTTCAATATGAAAATATGATAGAGATCCAAAAGGTGATCACACTCTACCCAAAATTCAAATCCTAAATCTACCTACAATAGCTCATAGTATTTGCTTCCTGGTATATACACAACACGTAAAAGCGAAGAAACAAAAGGAACAAATCTTCTTTGCAAACAAAAGGAACACAATCCCAAATTGTCGCCTTCTCTAATGTGCCTAGAAAGGCACACTCACAAACAAATTGTCATGACCCAACTTGGCACGTAAGGGCACATAGGAAATCTCATTTCACGTAACCTCAATGACTTGGATTCCTCCTATATGCATAGTAAATTACAAAACTATGTAAATCATAAAATATTTTTCTACTTACAAATCACCTATCTTTAAAACATATAATCATAATTTTCTAATAGCAATCTCATATTCCGTTCTTCCTGAAGTCTGAATGCATGAGTCAATAAGCACAAAGAAAATCTATCATATACAAAACCTTTATAAGTAGTGAAATCATATAATACAGTCCAATATAACCACATATACATAACATACATCATGCACTATGGTTCTAGGATTGCTGCTACATTTACATTGGAACCCTATTCTATATAGAAGGCTTCACTCGTGTGAAGCTTCAGACTGACACTCTAATGCCGTTGCGAGGAGGTTAAGTGAGTCTACAGCAGTCTCTACTTCTGTAAAATAGGAGAAATGAGAGGTAAGTTTTGTAACCAAACTTAGTGAGCGGATCCTCACCCATGACCATACATGGGACAGGAAAGGAGATACATAAATACTGTTAATGCAACATTCACAAATCATTTATGTTTATTTCACATAATACCAATAAAATCACAAGTTTACTAAAATCATAAAAACATAATATTCTTAAAGAATTATAAGGTAACAACTATCGTAAATGAAAAATGGGTGCTCATTCCTCGTGAACAAGAGCCTCTAATTGAGATCTTAATGGTTCCTCATGAACCACGTCCCTTGTGGATTGATTTATTTCTGGATAAATTGCCCCTTGTAGGACTTGGTACCAAGGTCAACGATTCAGCTGTCATTAACTTACAACTTGTCTTCCTTAGAAATTCCTTATTTTAAACCAGTCCTTTCACAATATTTCATGAAGTCTTCTATCCTAGGGTTCAAAGCTTAATCTCATGAAACAAATAGTTCTAGAAATCATAAGATCATTAATTACTCTTAAAGCTCCGAATCCATGTAACTCTAAGGTTTAACCTTAGCATACCTGTGATTGTGAGACCATGCCCAAGGGATCACCTATTGAAAACACTATGGTTTCAATCCACAAAGTATATAGCCGTCAACCATCCCAAGTCATACACAGACTCATATTATAAAGCTCCTTTATGCCTAAGTTTCTAAATTCATTCCAAATATCAAACTTTCATAGATTTGGAAATTCTAAAACCATAACAGCATTTCCAATAGTCACAAGATTCTCCAATAATCACATTCATAATCAATTCAATATAAAAATCGTGCTAACTACCATATATCTCAAGCAATTGGATTATCAACAATTTTACATAAAACAATTTCAACAAATATGGTCCTATGCAATTTTCAAGAACAATCTTATGTTATTTTGAAAATCACAATTTCATAACAACAGAAATCTCAACTGGTACAAAAAAAACTCTAAAATCATGGTTCCTTTTCATGTTTTTGTTGAAAATAGCTATAATGATCAACATAGGGGTTATAGGCTTGAACTCACTCACTTGGAGTAGTGGAAGATGCAGAGAACAGGTACCAACTAGATTCTGGAGGCAAGAATGGCACTCATATCTGCTATGGAGTCAATAGAACTCTAAATCTACCTTTGAAACATCTAAATAACTCAGATCTATACCTAATATACTAGAAGACCCTTATCTCTAGACCCATATGAAGAACCATCAAAATTGCCCTAACAACAAGAAGGAAATGGAGAAAAAAGAGCAAAATCAAGAAAACAACATACCTTAAAACCTTAAGATTAATGAAAGATTAAAGCTAGATTTGAGAGAAAATGGAAGAAAATGGAGTTTGGAGGGTGAAGAGAGGTGAGAGCGAGTTTCCTGGTATTGGGGGTGAAGGTAACGTTGGAATGGTCTGGTACCGAAAGGAAGGGTTTTATAACCTATTAACGTGTCGCTCAATTATTTGTAGCCATCACAGATTATAATCGTCTCATGCACGCCTTACTATTCTCTGACGGCTGCATCAGCTCACCAGAGAGCATAAAATTGTCCCTTGTACCGCCTTATTGTTCCTTAACCGCTGCATTCTCAACGACCGTCTGGCAGCTTTCTCCAGAATGGTCTCTTACTTATTACTCTCATTAACTTTAAAACATAAATATAAATAAGGAAATACCCCCCATATAGATTCAAATAAAATATTAGAAAAATCAAAATCCTAACAAATCAAAATCCAAATTTTGGGTTTTAGTTCTAATTAGAAAATTCTTACGATTTTATAAACTTGTAGACTAAACAGAATGGTTAAAAGTTTTATAAAATTCATTAAAAATCACTCTTTAACTTATTTTTAGGGAAAATTCCAGAAACATTTGGTCCCAAGAAAGTGGTTATATTATATAGCCCTCAAAGGGCATATAGGGTCAAAACTTAGTGAAATTTGTAACACCTTAATATTTAACCCAACATGCCTAGGACACATTTAAGTTAATTATTAGAATTTACTCCTTTGTTAGTTTTTGTTAACTCCTGAAAATACTTTAGTAAAAATATGAGTAAATGTTTTTTTGAACTTTGAAAATAAAATGTAAGTTGCACGTACTTAGTAAAACCCATAATCTATCTCGTACATATAGAAGAGAAATAAAAACAAGTCATAGCATGCACAAGTACAAACACAACTATCGCATGAACATAATCACATCATCATATATAATAATAGCATAAGTATTAATCATTCCACATCACTAATCAAAATAAACTACTAAAAGGGTATCATGCCCACCAACAAAGGTTGGGCTAGGTATAGCCATCCAAAAAAGGCATAAATAGTATATGGACTTAAACAACTTACTAAAACATCTCCTCCTACTACTCCTATTGGGATATGCCTAGAGTAGATAACCTCTAACAAAAATATCAAAAGACGGCTATCCTTTCAACTAGATATTCACAAGCACTCCAAGAGGTCCACCATCAACACCTACTAATGACGTTCCCGAGAGGGAGAAGGTATGTGAGCCCAGACAAGGTCGGATAAAGTAGCAAGATGAGCCAAAATGATAAGACTGGTTAGCAAGATGAAGTGCATCTCCCAGGTGGGAGCATCAACGTAGATGGACGTAGCCATTACCCTGAAGATGAGATGGAAAGAAAGAGAGGGAATGAGAAACTTGTACAAGAATCTCAATAAGGCTTTTGCCTCTAAACAAATGTCATCATCTTCGTCCTCAGGACCTTGGGTTTCATTATGAAAATAGTGGACATATATAAGATTCATTTATTAAGTTCCAAATACCATTATCCGAGGCCCGTCTTTTAGCATGAATCTTAATGTCATGAATGCATCATACCATATTATGAAATGCATGTCAATGCTTATGCAACATACCACAAGATTTGAATGAATTATCATAACATAAGGAACATAATTTATTTTAATATAATCTTTCCTCTTTACTCTTAGGTGACTTAACTTTCTTGTTCTCTTCTAAGGCGCCACCCTAATCTCTCTTCTTGAGAGTTTTAGGTTATGAGCTCATACCTAACTAGTCATTACTAGTCTATACTTATCCTCTTGATAAGCTAATTACCAACTCTTAGAAGTGCGATAGAGGGCATAGGATCACCTTTCATAACCATTAATTTCTAGAGTCTAAAGGATCACCTCTTTGGGTCACCTCCCATAACCATTAATTCCTAGAGTATAAAGGATCCCCTTATTGGATCACCTCTCATAACCATTAATTCATGGAGTCCTAAGAGGATCATTTCCATGTGTCTTATGTCAACTTTTAATCTTAGCATGTCATTTAGAGATGCAAACATAAGCATATAAACATGGCCAACACTATAACTTATCATTCATCATTTCATGCTCAAAATTCTATAATTTTTCTAAGTCCACAAATTTGATGAAAATCCAACAACATAACGTTGGGAATGAGTTGCCCTAAATTTGCTTTATGTCATATAACATATCAAACATGCATCTCAATCAATCATTCATAATCACAACATGCCATAAATCATCATATAATTGATCACATAAGCATACATCACATTCTTTGCATATATCCATAAGCATGTTATCATCAATATTTCATTGAAAAGTAAACATGCTCCACCCAGTATGCTAGAAATCAAGAACCGATTCAAGCTAATGCACTTTAAAATATTATTAGAGGTTCTTTATATATTTTTAAGCTTACTTATGACTTTATATATATATATATATATATATATATATATATATATATATATATATTCCTCTTAGATTATTGCAACTAAATTCTTAAAACTTTCTCTTTATAAGACTTTAATATTTTATTTATAGTTCTGACATCTTTTACATGAAAATTTATAACTTTCTATATACTTAATATCTCAGTCTCTTAAAGGTATTTCCAGATTCCTAACTCATCAAATTTTTCATTAAGGGTAATTTCATTAAAAACGTCTATGATTATGCCATAGTATCCTTGCAAATATCCCTTTCCAGACTCTCAGCACATACCATGTAAGTTTATTTTTCATTCAGTATTTATAGTGAAAAGTTTATGCATACTATACATAGATGTGTTTCTATGTGTCTTAGCTTTCTAAACAGAGTTGAAATCAGTCCATTTACATTTTCATAAAGTGAGGTACACCTATTTTACTATTGTAAGGTCATATTTAGAGTTTCATCTTTGGTTTAATTTTAAAAATTTATATCTTAAGCTAAATCTTTAAGTGATTCTTTTTGGAGAGTGTTCTTTATTAAGTATAATTTGTAGCAAAAATATTTTTATTCCCAAAAACTTCATATTCTGTGAGTTTTATATTTCGAAGTAACTTCCTAAGAAATAGTTAAAAATGCAACATCTATCATTTTCATGTTTAATATTACTCCCTCAACACAATGACCATCTACCATATTTTTAAGCTATATATGAGCATGAAAACATTATAAAAACATTTATAACAAAGAAGTTAATGCATTGATTCATAAAAATATATTTCACAAATAACCATTCAAAACTCTTGTCAATAACACAAGCTTGAGGCATTCTAATCATGGACAAAATTAGAAACCAACAATGCTTGAACAAATAAAAAAAGAAACCCACCTCTATGTAGGGTCTAAAGAGTCATTCTTCTTTCTTGAGCTTGAGCAAAAGTCCTTGCGTGATGGTACCACCTTATATCTTGGCTCTAGAACTTGAGTCACTACAAGAAAATTGCCATATACCCACGGTAATTTTTAGCTACACATATACAAACTATAGGTATAGGTAGCATATAGCCACAAATATATGATACCATCACTATAAGTTATAGGGACAGATATAATACCGTGGGTATATCGATACCCACATTTATATTTTACTATCACTATAAACATTTGTACTATGAGTATCAGCGGCATATACGACACTCATAATTTGACGTCACTATAACCTTTTTTTTCCATGGGTATAAAGAATGTATACACATACTCAAATTTTATTATCACTATAACACTTAAACATTTATGCCTATACTCATTTTACCTGTCACTATAATTTTTTTCTTTCAGATATTTTTCTCCTTCTAGCGTAATAAAAAATGAGCGCCTAAAATTTTTTAGTTCCCTCATTTTTTGTTTTTGTTTTTCGTCTTTTCAATCTTCACACAATGTTCACAATCCCTAAACTAACTCTACCCTTTCCCCACCCTCCTCCACCCTACACCCCCTTCCCATACACACACACACGTGCACAAAGAGAAGGAAAGAGAGTGAGGCATGAGGAGCGATACAGAGAGAAGGAGAAAAAGAGGGAGTAAGGAAGTGATAGATCACGATGGAGAAAGAGAGGGTCAGGGAGAAAAGAAGGATGGAGCAAGGCCACAGTGGTGCGTGGTGAGGCCATGACACAAGGCCGGTCTAGCGAGAAGGAAGAGGAAGGGAGTGGCGGTGGATGATGATGGAGATGAAGAGATATTGTGGTGGTGGGGTGTTGGGGGCGAGATTGAGGCGGCAAAAGGTGGCTCGCGCAAAGGAAGCCGGAGAGCTGAAGGGTGGGAAGGATGGCTGGGCGTGAGTCTTCTCCAGTTGCATGCATGAAGAGCTGAGGACGGCGTGGTGATAGAGCTCCGCGAAGGGTGGAGGTGCGGCTTGGAAGGAAGGAAAGGGTGGGATTTCTCGACGGTGGTTTGGAGGTGCGCCTTGGAAGGAGGCTCGCGTGGTGCATGCACTAAAAAAGGGAAAACAGCCCAGGGTTGAGGGAGGAGGAGGAAAGCCATGAAGCTCACGGCTCTTCACGACAAAGAGAGGGGAAAGGCACAAAATTTGGGGGATGCTCAGGTGGAGGCAAGATCTAGGGGTTTTGCGGTTGTGGTTTGTGTGTGGTGGTGGTCACCGTGTGGAGGTGATGATGTTGATGACGATGAAGGGAGCGGTGGTTCAAGAGGGAAGAGGAGCATAGAGGCCGCGAGCGCCGTGGGGGTGATGACATAGTGGAAGAGAAGAAGGGGAGGTCGTGGGTGGTGGAGGCATGGTGGAGGACTCGCAGCCACCCTTCACTTTCCCCTTTATTATTTTTATTTTTGATACTAATGAAAAATACCTATGCTCCTCGCTGTGGTCCCGATTTATTTTTGTCATTAATGGGGTATTGTACTGGTTTATCTGCTATCTTTTGCAGGTTTCTTGTGTGTATCTCCTCTGTGGGCTTGTTGATGTATCTATGTGTATTCTTTCTATGTTGAAAATTTTTGAAGCAAATTAGCTGGAAATAAATGAGATAGATTCATTAGTAGTTTCACTTAACCATAATTTCGTGTTTGTATAAATTGAATTTTGTGTGGTTTATACGATAATGATTGATTTGGATGATACTGTGTCTCGCAAGGTGTTTAAGCATTGTTTTGAAGGATTGGAGAGTCTCTTAGGGATAACTTTGTTGTTGTGTTTGTATATATTAAACTATCAATCAATTGCAGGAAGTACTAATTGGGGAAAAAAATGAAAGATGATTCTCTTGTTTGCAATATGCAACTACGCTACACTAGTTCAACATGATTTGGTAATTGGTAAGTGCAAAACTATACATTTGACAAGATCAGAATGATACAAAATGATTATTAACTTCATTTGCCAATATATTGTTTTACATCACATATATTAGTCTTAAGTGGGACATGTGCCTAGCTCTCATTTTATTGGTATTTTTCCTTCTCCCAATCTAATTCTTGCTTGAATTTATGTAGGCAAACCAAGATCCATAATATTGGTGCAAGGCTTGTTGGTGTTGATAAATTTGGTAACAAGTATTATGAGAAACTTGAACACACAATTTGGTTAGTGCCTGCGTCTCTCTCTTTGCTCTTTTATCATTGTATGTCTATGTGGTCTAGTCTAATAAATGACATGTGGCTGAAAGGAGCCTTGAGCCCAATTCTATCTAAGGACCATTACCTTACACTTACATAGCAACCTTCAACACAAGCTTCTGGTTATTGCACATAATGAACAAGAAAAGGATATGGTGAAATGCTATGGCCTTTTAAATCCTACCCAAAACAATTTCTTGAAAGAGGGAATGCTCTAAAGGACAACATGTAGCATAACTTGGAGTTGCTATTAAAGGACAATATGTAGTAGAACTTGGAGTTTGCTAAATTATTCTTTCATGACAATAGAAGGGATCTGGGTATATGTCACATTGCTTAATTGGGTATATGACATAATATTAAAATCTTATTTCTTGTAAATGACTATGGTTTACCTCATGTCTTATATTAAAATCTTATATAGTCACACTAGAACTCCCTCTTGCACGATTGTTATACTAATTTGATTGGAATAGACTGGATTTTTGTTGTTGATTTTTCAAGAGGGACATGTTCTATTATTTATTGATTGGAATCTGTTCTTGCAAGCCTCTTCAACCTAATATTTCCAAGTTAGAAGTAGTAAGGTCTGATGATAATACTTTTGAACTTCCAAACAATATGTATATTTAATCAAGCTTATGAGCTAATTTGTACTTTTAGCTACTCTTGATTTGTCTACTTCAAATATCTTGACGCATTCTTGAAAACTAGAGAATCCTAACCTAGGTGATCTAGGAATGCTTGTGCAAAACCTTACTAACATCACAAAATTATATGTAGATGGAGTGTGTGTATTCTCCTGGAAAAGTGTGGTGTCATGCCATATATATTATTGGGTGGGATTGCTGGGTAGAATAGCAATGCTTAGTTTCAAGCTCCTCCCGACAACTAAGTATCCAAGGGAGATTGTATTTTGTATGCACCATATTTATTTGATGGGAGCATAACATATGTACTTCTTTAATTAAAGATATGATTCCATTTTTTTGTAATATTGATACCTATTACTTTAAGATTTATTTTACTTTTAATATAATTGAAGTCTTTTCTTTATATAATTGCTTCTTTATATATATAAATTTAAATACATAAATTGAATTTCAAATTTTAATTTTTTGTACAAAAAAATTCATTATAAGCTATACTTAGGAAAATTAAAAATCAATAAAAGTGTGACTATAAGCTATATCCATGGACAAAAGACCTAAAGTATAGTGACAAAATTGTTTCCGCTGAGCAATTACCTGGTAATTATTTGTGATGGTTTATAGTTCCATCACTACAACCTATAGTGACACAATAAAATCTTGTAGGTATAAGTTAAAACACTTTCTGAAAGGTCCTGATTGGTAGGTTATATGTTATACCAATAAAGAAATTGGGTAAAGGCATATTAAAAATAACGAAATTGGATGTCCATGGGTATAAGTTTTTGGGGGCTATACCTATGGTTTTGATGCTTTTACCTATTGTTTTTTACTGTGGGTATATGGTAATTTTCTTGTAGTGAGTGCTTAAGAAATATTTCACTAGTTTAAAGATTGTAACTCTTGTGAAGGCTAGTCAAAGTTTGGGCTTAAAATTTAAGTGTTTGAATAGTTTAGAGAGGAAGAAGTCTTTGAAGAAAGAACATAAGAAGAAATGGTAGAGAAAGAATAAGAGAGAAAGAGCACTAAAGGAGTTTCTAAGGCTTGAAGACTAGTAAGAGTATATGTATTTTACAGAGTTAGAGGATGTAGCTCTTGTAAAGCATGGTGAGGTCTCTGTGGCTTGCAAATGGAATGAATGAAAGAGAATTTGAAGAGTATTTATAGTGGAAGGAAGAAGAATGAAGCACTTGGAGAACTAATACTTGGACCATGATTTATCCAAGCATGTTGGTCAAATTTTGGTATAAGAAAATGTTCCATATTTTATGCAAACATGTTGGCCTATTTTTGTAATTATTAAAGTAGTGGCATTGTAGTAATTATTAAAATAGTGGCATTGCAGTAATTTCTTTAACCAAGACAAGGGTATTTTTGTAATTAGACAATGGAGAGGTATATTTCTTGTAATTCCATTTATAGAATAAGGGTGTCTTCCTATTATTGATAAGACAAGGGTAGTTTGATAATTTCTTTACATAGCAATGGTATTTCATAATTTCATTAAGTAATAATTTTTATTTAATTCTTTCATCATTTTCTAGACACACTTGATTTTTAACATTATTTGTTATTTTTCATGACATTTGTCTAATTTTCTATTAGCTTTACTCATTTTATTATCATTAATTAGGATTAATCTTAAATCAATTTCTCTCTATTTGATTCATGTAATTTACTAATATTGATTAGGGAATTTAACCTGATAATAAATTGTTCTTGTCAAATATGCTTAATTTAGGGTTTATGTGTTAATAGTATTTATTGCTTATTCTTGTGTCTTCTAACTATGCTAATGTCATTAATCAACAATAAATTACCAATGCCTACACCACTTTCCGTATGGGGCCAGAGATAAACGGGCCTAGTGATAAATCAATTCTCGAGTTTATTAATCAATTAGCCTAGACGAAATTTAGGATGTTACAAAATTTAGACTTGAAACAACAAGATAAGGGTAATTGGCGTACCTTTTTGGTTCGAAAAATTTTTCTAACCTTTTTATTTAAAACTAAGGTATTACACAAATACTACCTCCTGATAAAATAGAATCAATACCCCTTGGTCCTACGAAAGGTAGTATTAAATCTAGTTGCTTCCCATAAATACGATGTTTACAAAAGTTAGGCATCACAAATTTTCAACTACAAAGCAGACCATTCTTGCTCAGCATAGGCATCCTTGCCGTAATCATTAAACAAGGTGAGTAGTATCCAAATCAAATGAAGATGCCCATGATGTACCTTTGGAGACTTTCAAAACCACCTTCAATAAAACACTTGCTCTTGAGAATCATGAATACTAAAAGAAATAATATTTTTCTTTATATTTGGAATGAGTTAAACATTAGACAAAGTTCTCATAATTCTGTCAATGACTTGATTTGAATGGTTCCAACACAAACAACCTTATAGGATGCTTTTCCCAAAAGAACAATACCACCATTAAATGATTGGGAATATGTAAACCAATCTTGGTATGGACAAATGTGGTAAGCAACCCAAATAAAAAATCCAAGAATCACCAAATGAATTGGTTGATATTAAGAGAACATTTTAGCACCTTCAATAACAATTATTGTATCACTTTAATCTTTCTTTTTCTTTCTTCACCTGGACAATTCACTTTTGTAATCCCTCTTTCTTGCATTATCTGCATTTCCTTTCCTCTATAACTAATTGTGATAAGGCATCCTTCAGACCCTTAGCAACCAAGCCATATGCAACACCATTAAGATCACTATTGTCATGCTAAATCTTTCATAACTCAAAAGTGAAGACTTGGCCTCATAAATATCTAGTTGTTCACATCCATGAATGAACATTTTCACAAAAATGCTTGTAACTTGCTTATTGCTCACTAGAGAATCTCTTATTCATATTTGTCAACTCCTTCAAAAGTGATGTGAACTTGACTATATGAGTTCACATCAATTCCTTCTACCATCCGAAGCATATCAACATTCATTCTACCATATGAAGCATATATAAATATTGCAATACCCTGGCATAGTTGGCCGGATCTAATCATGTATAATGACTCCAACATGGCCCGCGCCTAACATCTTTCTTGAAAAGATTTCTTGCAAAATATTTTGATTCATCACTGAATAGTGATAAGAATTTTTGATCAATATCTTCCCATTCTAAATCCTTTATTGTGTTTGGTTTCTAATCTTTGTGGATATACTAGAACATTCATAAGCAGACCTTCCACATTCCAAAATTTATGTGACCATCAAAGTGTGAATATCAAATTTCATGGACAACATCTTCAGAACAAATTTCCAAAACTCAATAAGAGCTTTGATACTAGTGTATTGTGAAATAGGCCCAAAGAGGCGAAACATTGTAGCTCATAATGAATATGCAAAAGCATAGAAACAAATGACACAAGGAATTAACATTGCACAGCAATAGTGTAACACCCTAACTCTTAACCTCAATTCACTAAAGTTGGCATTTTTCGGTTAGTTATTAGTTGTTACGCCTTTGTTTAAGATCTTGACTTACTTTTTTTTAAAATACGAGTATTAAAAATACGACTAAATTTTTCTTTTAAACTTAAGACTTAAAATGTGAGCCGCGCATGCGCATAAATACCGACCATTAAACGTAAAACATAACAACCGAGATATACGTCATCATAACAACCATGAATAAACCATAGAATAATCACAACATAAATTATAGTATATAACATAATCATAACATAACCACGATGTCCTTATAAATATAAGGACACCTAGGGGTATCAAATACACCAAACAACTTTAACTAACGCAACAAAATGATAACAAGGCTAGACTAGTCTTCATGCTTCCGCTGGCTGTCTCGTCTGACTCAGACGACGTGGTTCACGCCGCGTCTCAAGGAAGATCACGACATCCTCATCATTACCGTTCTCCTTGGAGACGACCCGGGAAGGGAAAAACAAAAGGGGTGAGAATACTTATACAAGATTCTCGCAAGCTCCCCAACTTAACACAAGTGTCATCGGATTCGCCCAAGCCACTTGGGTTTCATTATGAAAAAGGTGTGCATGCAAAGGTTCAGTTTTAATTTCTCAAATCCTATTATCCAAAAGGTTTCTTTTAGAATGAGTCTTGATGGTATATATGAAATGCGAGATATTTTATGTATGCAACAATCTTAGAGCATGTAGTTCACATACTCAACATATATCACTTAATCATAAGAACCAATGGAACAACCATGAAACATATGCATGTGCATCTTTTCTTTATCATATTTGAACTCTTTGAGTTCCTTAACTTTTTCACTTTTCCACCCTCATCATACCACCAAAATCCATCCAACATGCCCACCAAGGATTTCACATGGCTTTCCAAAACTCCAAATACACCCATCGCCTAGGAATGGCTTGATCCTAACTAGCTGTCGCTAGATTTCTGCGGGGGGAAAGAGGGATTACATCTCTTTCTGGATCACCCCGTACAACCCTTAACTTGGGAAGTCATAATGGGATCATTTCCTCTTTAACATATCTCTTTTCTTATAGCCGCAACCCTTAAACTTGGGAAGTCATAATGGGATCATTTCCACTTTATCATATCTTGTATGGATGCAACATGAGCATACAACCATAAAACATCATATAATGTATCCTCTATTCATGCCTCATATTCTCATGCACTTCAACATAGCAACATGCCCACATCCATACATTCTCATACTCATGGCATTTAAAACATTCACATACATCAAAACAATACTCACTCGATCTCATTCTCACATCGTACCTCCTTATCTTAAAATATCTTATGCTTTGGCCCTTACGGGTCTTAAACTTGTGTTCTAATTATCCTAACACCCATTATAGTTCTTTATAACACCTATGGGATCATTACTTACAATTCTTCACTAAGATTTATGTTCACTAATATATCCAAACAGCATTGCATCACTTGGGAGAAGACTACTCATACGCTCCAAGATCCTAAATCTATCTCTTGACCCTTTCTAAGTTTCGTCTTTGCCTAAGGCTCTATAATTAACTCCTAAACCAATTATGGGGATTCCTACACATATCCACTAATTATAAACCATTTCCTTAAGTTCAATTATGCTGGAACAGAATTTACCATTTGTGCATCTAAGTGTTCTAGAATTCACATTTTAAGTCCTTTCTAGTTACTTGTTCTTTCCTAACTTCCCTAAATTGTTCCTTGCTTCACTCAAACATAATTTTACACATTTTAACACCATAAAACAGAATTTATCCAGTGGCCAAAAGCACAGGGCAGAACCAAAAGCATAAGCATCAATAATCACATAATCTCATGATTTAAATGCATATAAGTTGCTAGTTTCTCTTGGAATCATTTTAGGAACTCAAAACTCTTTTAGAAACCAATTAATCTCATTGAATCACATAAATGTGTGCTAGGTCAGTAGCTAAATTATTTAGCTCAAGGAATAGATTTAAAACATAAAACTTTGTTCATAAAGTTCCTTAGTACACCTAAGCTTAGAAAAATTCCAAGACTTAGACTATGGGCACTTATGATTAGATGAACTCATCTCAAGTCCATCATCATCATCACAGGCCAAAATGGCATTCTTGAAATGCCTCCATTTTCTAAAACTTTATGTAAGATACTTGGCAAGTCTTTGAGCTCTAGGATATTTAGTGATGGCATAAACTTAAACATGCTATGCACTTATTTTACTCTTCATTAGAAAATAAAGTGAGAGCATAAAATAAATATGAGATGCAACCTCATTATTATCTTTAAAGATTAAGTGATGACTTGAAATATAAACATGAAATGCAAGCTTGGAAATTTAAACATGATAATGCAAGTTCATTTAGTTATTCTTGAGAGCTTAGTGATGGCATCAAAATAAACATGCTATGCAAGGCATAAACATAAACATGAATGCAACTCATTTTATCTTAACTAGAGCTCTTACAAGACTTTAGAGGAACATTCAACCTTAACCCAATATGTATCTTAACAACATAAAGTGAGCTTTAGAGTTCTTAGCACCAAGTCTTCAAAGAAGCCTTTGGTTTTGAACTTCATCATCAAGCTCAAGAAAATGGACACAAAGCTCAACACTTTGTCTAAACAAACATACAAAGAACTAAGTCATATTCTTTATTTTATTGCTCATGGGCTTCAATCTAGAGTAAACTCTTAGAACGGCCAACCAACTTTAAGGTTGGCAAGGGTAAGCTTAGAGCTCTTTGAAAACATATGATTAATTTTCTTAACAAAACTTTTGTGATCTACTTAACATTTTTAGCAAACTTTGTTCAAACAAAGGAAGAGGAAAAAATCATTCAAGGAAAAAGGAAGAAGAATTGAAACCTTTGAGGAAGAAAGAAAAGGAAAACCAAAACATAAGCAAGAAAAAGGAAAGAAAAACAAAGCATGTATGGTCCAAGACCAAGTTGTTTCAAGCTTTAGAGGTTTCTCACATGACAACAAGACCATTATCTTGAAACCTCATCATCAAGCTAAGTTTTCTCATGAAAAGGCCCTAAGGCCGAAATGAAAAAAGAAGAAAAAGAGTTTGAAACCAAGAGAAAACTAGAACTTTTCTTGAAGAAAACAAGTAAAACTTTGAAAACAAACCCCTACCTAAGGAAGTCTTGAAAGAAATGAAAGAAGCTTGATTCTTGAAGGAATGAGAAGACAAAATCTTCTCTTGGATGATGAGGAGGATTCGGCCAAGAGGAAGCCAAGGAAGATGATTTTTCCTTGAGAAGCAAGCTTGGAAATGGAAAGTTTAAGTGTTTGAGAGGTGGTTTGAGGTGAGGGAGTGGTGGTTCAAGGTTGTTGTGGTGGTTTGTGGTGGTGGAAAGGTTTCTTTGATGGTGGAGGAAGAAGAACAAGATGAAGAGAAATTGAGAGGAAAAGAGAAAATGCAAGAAAGCTTAACTTGGCAAATGATCTAAAGTGTAACCAAGTTCTTCAAGGCTTGGTATTTATAGAAAATTTTCAACATTGAGGCTGATTTGGGAGGGGATGGCCGAAGGTTTCTTGGCCTTGGAGGGAGAGAAAATATCTTCAAAGCTTGTCATTCAAAAGCATGGTTGAAAGCATGGTCAGGTATGGTTCAAGGCATGGCCTAGGCATGGTCTTTGAGTGAAACAAAATCAACATGTGACAAAATCAAAGGATATGCATTCGGCAGAGACAAGCCAAGGGGGAAGGATGATTTGTCATGTAATTATGGTTTAATGATGTGTTTATGTGTTTCTTTTATTAAGGTATT